>RCWM02001412.1:0-32000 GCA_003667255.2 Euschistus heros
GAATGTAATACATTATTAGATTCTCATAACTTTAACATTTCTCATTTGATTGTGAAAATGAGGCTTTCGGTTTTTCTATAATCACTATATTATTTTGTTTAAAGAATATATTTTCTTGTGAGGAATGCATATGAAATATTTAAACCGACTAAATGTACAAAGAAAACTGTGGGTAAACTTCGTTACGGAAATGAGGTGCTCAAAACGCTCGGAAACGTTTTAATAGTCATTCGAAGTATTTTAAGTAAATAGTGAAACAGCTAGCCAACAATGTTGACTGAGAATCGAGTATTCTTACAAAGATGATAAACGAACGCAAATAAACACAACATTCATATTTTAAAAACATACAATAAATATTTACATTTTTAAATTTAATAATACAAAAAAAACACCTACATTATATATAATGTAGAATAGAATAGGATAAGAAAACTTTATTCTGGGACAAAGTCCCTTAAGAATAACATTAAATAATACAAGTAAGATCATAACTGGCCGAGAGAGCTGTTAAAATAAACAACATAGGTAAAATAAAATACAAATATGTATGAAAAAAAAAATACAGAGAAAAACTAGAAAAGAAAAATTATTAATAAAAAGAGCGTGAAAAAATAAATGTACAAATAAAGAGAGGTTAATATTGTAAACAAAATTGTAGAAGAGAAAAAAAAAAACAAACAGAAACTTAAAGAAAATAAAAGATAAAAAATCAAAAAATTATCATAACAAGAAAGCAAAACAATATCATAGTCAAACTATAATTTTTGCTAATGTTTCATGTCTGAAGGACTTAGTAATTAAATTAGGACGATTACATAAATAGTACATACATCCTTATAATTAGAGAGCGTCGGGTGTTGGAGGGAAAGAAGATGGTGAAAGAGTAGTGTTTTGAATTTTCCAAGGGAAGAAGCATTGCGGATACAGGGGGGAGGGAATTCCAAAGAGTAGAGGATCGGACAAGGAAGGAACGTTGGAATGCAGTACTTCTGTGGGATGGAGTATAGAGATCGAAAGACGAGATCTTGTATGCAGTGATTTGATAGCAGACTTGAATTTCAGGTTACTGTAAATAAAGGGAGGGTGACGGGTGTTGATAACTTGGAATAGGTAGGAGCCTAGGAAGTACTTTCTGCGGAAGGATGGGAAAAGCCAATTTAAATCAGTGTAGAGATGCGAAACATGGGAAACGTCTCGACGTTCCGAAGACAACCTGATGAAGCAATTCATGATGCGTTGTATGTGTATATATGTAGAAAAATAAAGAGGGTATTATATAAATTGAATAAATATAATACTCGTTTAAGATTTGTTTTTAATATATCTATTTATTGATATTTACAACTTTATAAATTATATACAAGTAAATTTGAGGAAATTATTCCAGTGGCACGTCCCTAACAAGTAAGAACTACTCACTAGTAGCACTTCGATAGTTTTACATTAGAAGGTCTATTGGCTATCTTCCATTCAGATGCCTACGAGAGTTGTCGGGAATCGAGTGTAAAGTAAGTTCGGAGACTAGTGGATTCGAGTGGGTATGGATTTTATTATAAAGATATACAACTGGTTTTGGCCAATCAGCAACTAATGGAACATTAAGATCTTTGTAGAAAAGTTTGTTTGTGACATAATAAGGAGCATTGAGGATTAAACGAAGGATTATGGACAGTAAGGATTTGATACGAAAAGAATTTAAAGGTTTAGAGAAGCCTTAAAGCTCAACACCGTAGGTCCAAAACGGGTCTAATTACTGTCATGCAAATAAGCCTTTAGTAATTTATTGAACGCTTGAAATGTTGGAGTAGTCTGAAACTAAGAGCAGTCTCTTTTCTTTTAAGTCTGGTATGTGGTTTAAGATTTAAATTCAAATTTTGCCTTATAAGGGTCTATAAGAACCGAAACAGATGTACTACTTCTGACAAATTAAAAAGTTTTTTTGGAAAGCTTGTTTCATCTAAAGCCTATGAAGAACACAATAAAGAAAATACCTAGTAAATAAGAAAAATAATGTGAAACAAGGAAATTAAAGAATTTACTTTTTTTTTATTTCAATTAAATCCTGTAAGGGATTATTGATAGGATAATACTAGTTATCGAACTAATGAGGTATACTAATATCAGATTAAAATATGTTTTATCAGTTGAATTTATAAAACGACCAAGGGAAAATTTTGACCTGTCTGGGAGAAAGTGAAACTTGCAACTCCAAGGATTCGCCAAAACCACTCACTGCCTATTCTCAGCTGAGAAAATGAACATCTGTCGCTACAAAATATCACGAAAATATTTAATAACTAAATTAAGAAAAAAAATCAGGATCATGAAAGGTAAAATAATGTAACTATGCGAAGTAGAAACAGTTCAAATAGAACGATGTCACCTTTGTGAAGAATATACTTTACGAGAGTTACCCAAAATTTAATCATGATATAATATTTGAAAACTAATTTCCTGGAATCAATCATCTCATCTTTTATTTGATTTTACAATAACTAAACCATAGTTGATTACTGAACACCAAAACTGAAAGATTTAATCAAGATTAAATTAGATGATTGATTTCAGGAAATTAGTTGCTAAATAATTAATCATGATTAATTTTGTCCTACTCTATAACCGTTCTTGCGAAATGGAAATCATAAATAGACTTAAATTGAAAAAAAAAAAAAAAAAAAAGAAGAAATTTTCCAGGGAGGACAGAAATTAAATCGTTATTAAAGCGGATATTTTGGACTAAAGCCGTTTAAAGCACTTCGAATTCAGTGATAGGCCATGTGGCTTTCGGCCAAGTGCAGCATGCGCCTATGCAAAGGCTAAGAATACAACGGGTGTATATTCACTGCAACATATCGAGGAGCTGAAAAAACAAGATGGAATCAAATACATATTTTTTTTGAGACATAGGTTTGTAAATTTCACAAGTAACATCCAAGTTTTTTTAATTACAGACTTGTTTGTTTTTGGATCTAAAGAATATTAATATTTTTTCTGCAATATTCAACTTTTTGTTCTTTTTTAAAAATGTGTTATAAAATATTATAAGAAACTTTTTATAAGGCTAAATATCATAAAACTCTTTACAGACTCTCAGACTCGCATTCAAAAGTAGTTCGATGAACCAAACCTAAAAAAAACAAAAACTTCAGATTGGCAATGCATTCGCTGAAACGTTACATTAAAGAGTATAGAGCCCCAGTCATAAGATCCATGTCAAAAATAAAGGTTTAGTTGAAATAGTTTACTATGTGAAGTTTAGAGTTAGAATGTCATAGGTATTATGATTGAAATCGGGGAATCTGTATTGTGATTCGGACGATTCCGAGTTTTAGTATTTGATTACTTCTTCCCTGAATGACTTAGGACATATTTCTATTACATTCATTACATTTTAGTTTAAATAAGGACCTCGAACTAGTATTATTTTGCAAAATTCTGCATTTCCTTTTTAATCGAATACACATGAATAATTTGAAGTCCTTAATATCGAATTGAAGGGCATGGTAATGGAAACAAAATATCAGCATTCATTATAACTAATGAAATTTATATTTGACAAGTTTTTGTGATGAAATATGAATTTTTACGAGTTGCAATAAATGGTTAGTAAACTCCAAGTAAATGGAAGCCTTGTGCATCAATCGAATACGATATTAAAATAATTCTTTTTTAATAACCTTCTACAATGTTTGAAAACACTTTTAAATATAGGGCATCATTGTATACCTAATCGGCTCTGAAATGAATGAAATAAACTGTATCTTTAATCAACATGCAACTATGTTGCCTGTGTAACAATAAAAGACAATTGCAGTTGCAACATGCGATGCAAATAATAACTGAGATAATTATAACTTTTGAATAACGAAGGAACTAGTTGGCAACAAGGAAACTCCTGCGTTGCCATAAACTGCACAATAATCCAGTTTTTTTAATTGAGATTTTCGAAACACAAACAGTTATTTGATAGATGAGATTTTCAAAATGTTTGGCAATTATTGATATCATGTTCTAAATTTATAACATAAGGTATATTTGGATTAAAAAAAAAAAAAATTGACTAAATTCCTCTCCCGATTAGTTCCCTTCACTTACAACACTAAAATCTGCTGGCAGACATTTTATTTATATATTTGTCATTAGTGGCAGTGATAGCTTCAGAAATAATATAAATATATTATAAGTTATAGCTATAAAAAAATGTAATTCACTTCATTTTATTAAGTATAAATTAAAAATAAGTGGATCATTACCGGCAGGAAAAAAAATTCAATCCCTCCCTGACTGGAAAAAACAATAGATAATAGATATGTCTATTTACAATCTGCTCCCATGCATAGCCGCTACTGAACTTTTTGAACCCGTCTTTGCATCACATCCAAATCAACTGTCCATTACATTTCAAAATCATTCTCAAATATTTCCGTCCTCCCTCTTGTTTAGTGTTGTGACTCAGTCAACAGCAATATTTCAGATTCTAAAAATGGAAATTGACAAAGTAATAAATTTTGCTATCCAATATATTTTCTGTGATAAAAGGGATGGCCACATCACGCCATTTTTTAAAAAGAAGTACGCTGATTGTAAGCTTAAGTCACTACCGAATTATTAAACCTAATGTGCTTTTCCAGGAGAGCGCTGAAACCTTTAGGAATCCCTACAGAACTGCGTAAAGGATTCGTCGTAATTCGAAAGAAGCGAATGCAGGGCATTTTTTCCACTTGCCGGCCTCCAGGACAGTCTCCAAGTAGCAGCAGTGAGAGCGCTACGGGCTTTCGGTGGAGGTTAGATCGGCTCTCTTCGTCCACAGGACTTGTCTTCGTCAAATCCTGGAGACGAACCGGGGGATATAGGAACTATATACTGATTAATATGTGTGTGTGTGTGTGTGTGTGTGTGTGTGTGTGTGTGTGTGTGTGTGTGTGTGAGTGTGTGTGTGTATGTGTGTGTGTGTGTGTATGTGGTGTGCGTGTGTGTGCGTGTTTTCCGTATCTCCGATTATTTATACATCATTTTGTTGCTGTTATTTCTTTTATTTATTTAAAAAAATTAAATTTGTTAGATTTAAATAATAGAAAAACTTTTAGTTCAATGATGTTTCTATTTTTTTCGGTAAGATAGGGCCTTAGAATCTAAGACAATAAAAACAACAATCTCTCTTTCTCTCCTCCCTTTTTGTTCATGGGCTACCTCTTTGCAATAAACTGTTACTCATAGTTATCTATATGCGCTTACTTCATTGTACTCCCCAGATGGATAAATTATATTGATCCAACTTTTGTTTTTTTCTTTTAGATACGATACTGATAATGTTTTGATGCGTTAGTTTAGGAGACAGTTTTACTGGGAATGAAAAAAAAATTGCAAATAGAACATAAAACGACAACAGCGGTTGAGTAATCCGCATGGAATGGAACGAACTTCGTCAGCCAATGATTAGTTTAAAGATTTTATCTTCAAATACTTCACGGCCATGTTCAGTTTCATCGATGACGCAAAGAGAAAACAAATTTTCGAGAAAAGGAGATTACTTATTTAAATTTAAAAAACCTTAAATTTCAAGTAAAATTAGTTTAAATGATTTCTTCAGCAGCCCCTAACCTCATTATGTAGCACAGGCGTTATAGAAGAATAAAGCATCATTCTTTGGGTTTTATTAATAGTAACTCAAATTGGAAGATGCATAGAAAAAAAAATAAAAATATGAAATGCTTTTCCTAGAAAACGTTTTTCACTTGCGGTGTTATTAAGGTGTGTGTCTATACACGAAGTAAAAAAAAAAAAGTGTAAAGAAATTGCATGGTGATACCAATACCCACAAATTAGCTTTGGAAAAAAAAAAAAGCAAAAATTAAAAACTAATTCATTCATAGGTAAGTCATAGCATTGCGACAAAGTTATATAAAGGGTAACAGTACAAATAAAAAAAAAAAAAAATCGATCCCCGACCGCATGAAAAACATAATAATTGATATTAGAAACAACTTTATTGTTGAAAGCCGCCAAGCACGCTTTTCCTTTCAAAAAAGCTAAGGCATTACAGATGGGGCAACAAAGGAGAGGGCGAAGACCCTCCGCCTCGTGTCGAACATAACAAGAACCAGCGCCAAAGCTGATTTCATTGCCACTCCCCGGGCTTTGTCAGCCCCACTAATGGTTCAATAATATTGCTAAGTACCCTTGAGAACTCAACCTTATGCCTTATTAAGATGGAATATCGCGACCAATTGCCCCCAAAACTCAACTAAATCCTCAACACTAAGTACCAACAATCTAAGCCGATTTGCGACCTGCCTGTTTGAACTAAATACCTAGCTAAGGTTACTTGAAACAGGGGGGAGACTTATAGACAGAAAAAATTTATTGATATAAATATTTTATTTACCATATAAATGTAATTATGTACATACAAAATAAAATTGCAAAAATTATTGAATTTATGTTCATATTATTAAGAATACCGTTGATGGCATTCTCCAACCTATTGTTGAGACAGTTATTCCAACAAATTATACAATTTGTCAAGGCAACTTATAAAAATGGACATGTTTTTTTGGCTGGTGGTCTATACTTTTTTTTTACATTCATTTTGACCCGCTCTAGCTCTGTCGGGGTTGCTCGGATTGAATATTTGACGACAGTTTCCTGGTCAGAAATTTAAGGAGAATATATTTTGTTATATAACATTTGTCTCAAAGACAAATCAGTTTAGTAGCTATATTGGTTTGAATGAAAAAAAAAAAAAAAAAAAAAAAACACTATGTAACCTTTTTTTCACCCTCAAATGAGTGACTTTTTTTCACACTCAAAAATATAACATATTAACACGCTCTAGCTCCGTTTGTAGCTTAGATTGCAAAATATGCGGAAAATTTCATGATCAGAAATTTAATGGAGAAAAGTTTTGTTTTTGCCATTTGCCACTAGGCCCTACCGTTAAGAAGCTTTATCCTTTAAATGAACAAAGGTATGTTCAAAACTGTTATTTTCTCTCAACTTTTTTATTTCGAATAATCACTGATTGATAACTTATTATATACTTATTATTTGAACCTTTTGATTCTAAAATGTAAATAGGAAAACAGTAGATAATAGATAAACAGATTCATGATCTATTATACAAGTTAAGGAGAAATTGACCTCCCCCCCCAAAAAAAAAAAACAAAACGTAGTTTCATTTCAAGCAAAATTACCATGCTTATAGATAAGAAGTAATCAAAGTAACAGCTGTAAAAGAGTTAAAAAGTTTTTTCTACATTATGTTGGAATTGCTGAGGTATTTATTGTAAACGCCAAATACTCAACAGCTAACCAATCCCAAAGTAACGGTAACAAATCCTATGTTTAAATATTAATTTTGAATTATTAGTTTCTAGCCAGTGTTTTATAGTCTACATAAGCTTGAACCAAAATAATAAAAAAAAATAAATAAAAGAAGTCAATAACTGAATTACTTCTAAACATATTTTCCAATTATTTAGTATACATTAATGACTGGAAATGAAGCATAAGCATATAAAAGGTGAGTATGCAATGACTTAAAAAAAAAAAAATTGCTTGATAATTTTTTTATGAATCTATTGAAATTCACAACTGTATACTAAATATTACTAATAAAGAGTGTAGTAATTAAAACTCTTATGATACGAAACTTAAGAAGATAGAATTTTAATTACACTGTACCTAATTATTCGATGCATTACTAAAAACAACAGACATAAACATTTAAAGTACATAAGTATTGTATTTTAATTACTAACCGTTCTTCAACAATCATGTTCCAAATAAATAGACATAGTTTCTGACAGTAAACAATTGTTTAAACGTAAACTTGACCCTAGTAAACAAAACAACAGCAACAGTTGAATAACCTCAGAAACGTGGAACAAATTATCTGCACCTTTATCCAGCAATTATTTAGTTAACTTATCCGTAATTATTTAGTTATCCCTTTAAAAAATAAAATAAAATAAAATGTTACATAGAAAATAATAGAACAGTAGCGATTATTCGATGAGAACAGTGATACAAATTGGAATGAAAAAATGATTAAGATATATGTATATCAAACTTCGAAACGCAGTAATACAAATTAAACACGTTGTATTTTATTGAATTATCTATTCACATAATATTGTTATTAGTTACTTCTTTTAATACATATACTTAATTTATGCAACATATATTGCATATGCTCAAATAGCGCATTACTACAAAACGTTTGAATATAATGTTTCATAATATTTTTATGAATTAAATTAATACCACAATTAATGAATTAAAGTTTTGTTCACACCTCTCAAATCAATTTGCATTTCCTACTTCTGAATTATTAGTAGCATTTCCAAACCTTGTTAGGATCAGTAACGGGTTAAGACTGAACAATCGTGACCTTATTCTGCGCTACTCCATCCACTTCTTAAATACTAGAACCCAACCCATCTATCTTTATACTCGTGCGAATAGAACTGCATCCTTCAAAAAATCTTTTATCATCCGTGCTAACTCCAAATGAAATTCCTTGTCCATCTCAATTCGAAAAAGCTCCACTCTAAATTTCTTTGATTATCATCCATTTCGTTACCTCCAGAAATTTTATACTTCCGAAATAATTCAAAATAAGTATATTTATCTTATAAATACTATAGTAGTAAACTTAAGTTTTATCTCTTAAGAAAAGATTTCTCCTTTATATTGTAACTAATTATGTTATTAGTAATCAATTATCATAGCCTTAAGTATTGCACTGGTATGTTATTTTCAGGAAAAAAGTTGTCCCAAAATAAAGTTTATATTTTTCTTCATCTAAAAGTTATTGCGAAAAGGAGAAAGCTGGAAAAAAATAAATGTTTATTTACAGAAAAT
The DNA here is from genome assembly GCA_003667255.2 of Euschistus heros. Classification (NCBI taxonomy): domain Eukaryota; kingdom Metazoa; phylum Arthropoda; class Insecta; order Hemiptera; family Pentatomidae; genus Euschistus; species Euschistus heros. The sequence goes on from RCWM02001412.1 coordinate 8,869, forward strand.
TGTTTAGCTTATCGTACATTTTCATGGACTAAAAAAAGATGTTTTCCCTACTTATTAAATTAGCTAGTTAAATTTTCAACTTTTTTTATAGTTTAGGAAAATTAATAAACATCTTTACCTTGTTTTTATGGGGACTAACTGGGTTTCAAAAGTGTGACCTCAATTAACCCTTTTTTTAAAATTATTATTGTTACTCATTAACAACAAAAATTAATATTATGCATTCTCATTCCCGCTTCAAGTTCATATAGATCTGTGACACATTAAAAACAAAAATAAATATTATTAATTAATATTATTTAAGTGTGACATCAATCAATCAAAAAAAAAAAAAAAAAAAAAAAAGAAAAAAAAAGGATTACACGTAATAATTCATGTATATAACTGGTGTTTGCACGTAATATCACTCTTACCATTAAGAACCCCATTACCTACTTTACTTATCATAAACCTACATTAGTGTAATCGAAAAATGATTGTACATACTGCTCCTACCCGAATGTAAACATTTACCATGTTTCATAGCTTTGATCCTTGATCTAAAATGATCTATAATATATATATATATATATATATATATATATATATATATATATATATATATATATATATATATATATATATATATATATATAATTTTTTTTTCTTCTTTTTTTTGTGTTTCCTATTATGTTTATAATTATTCTTACAACTGTACGTCTATTGAATGCAAGATTATAATATTAAAAATTAAAAATTAAAATACATAAAAATAAAAATACGTTTCAAATAATGGGTAAATAATTAAAAAGGGGAATTAATTAATTACCTTATTTCAAGCCGAAAATGAAAGCTAGCTGACATGATTATATCAATTAAGCCCCAAGATCACTTGAAACTTTCGTTAAGATTTCATATTACGCAAGTGTCGGGCATTTAGGAACAAGACAAGCAATTTGCGGTTAGCTCATGCAAATAAATATACCGTAACCTACAAACAGGTATTTTCGAAACAGTTTTTGATTTATCAAGTCCGTGTCATCAGATAAATGGGTGCTGTCAACTACATCGGATGCCTTATGTTGGCAAAAACTTTATTTTTTTATTTTTTTAATCCAGCTTGTTAATAGATTCCATCATAGTAAAAAAAAAAAAAAAAAAAAAAAAAAAAAAAAGTATAGGAATTAATAAAGCAATAATTCAACTACCCCATCGTTTTTCCTCCTCCTCACATTCTTTTCCAGCAGAAGTGGTTCAGTGAGTCAGGGGCTGCTTTTAAAAGCTTTTCTTTCCGACCCCTCCGGGCGTTAAATCAATTAATATTACTATTCCTGAGTTTGATAAGCTATTTTCTTCTTCTTTAAACGTAAGGAGATGTAACAAGTTAACAACATTAATTTCTACACGATATTTTGTTTTATATATTTAAATTTTGGTTATTTCCATTTCCCTAATCTGAGAAATTTTCATAGCACATATTGTTTTAATTTGTAAAAAAAAAAAACTAATTCAATTTTTTTTTTTTTTTTTTTTTTAAATACATGTATATAGTTGCATGCTGTACTTAAATATTATAGAGAGAACGATATATCATAACGTACGGATCGATATGACAAATATCTGATAGAGGAAAAAAAAAATACTGCTTCATTCAAAATACTACTGTTTTTTTTGTTTTATTTTTATAGCCATATATTGAAATTTACAACTATACAAAATATATACATCAAGTAAATGTGTTGGTTACGATTACAATAACATGCCAAAGTTGAAAAGAACTACTCAACAAAAGAACTAGCTCGTAAAAATTCTTAACAAGAAGGTATCTAGGCCATCTTCTTTTCAGACGCCTCGGAGGATTATCGGGAATGGAGTGGGAAGCAAGTTGTGAAACTAGTAGATTTGAGGGGTTACGGAGCTTACTATGAAAGGATAGGTATCTGGTTTGAGCTAAATCAGCAAGTTTATTGGTGACAAAGTAAGGAACATTGAGGATTTTTCGAATGATTTTGGATTGTAAGGATTGGATACGAGATGAATTGGATGGTTTAGTGGAGTCCCAAAGCTCAACTCCATATGTCCGAAATTTAATAGGTCTAATGACAGTCATGTATATGAGTCTTTTGTAATTAATTGGAAACTTTGAATGTTTGTCTAGTAAATGTTGAAGTGTTCTACAACGACGGGCAGTTTCTTGCCGCTTTAGTCTTATAAACTTAAAAGTAGTTTATTATAAATTTCACAGGAAATATAAGTAGTCAGATATCAATAGTATGAAGTGAACAATTTAAGACTCGCAAACCATCAACAATCGATTATTGAAGTAGTCACTATACATTTATCCACTTAGTTTATTTCTAGGGGGTGAGATGGTTCGCCCTGCTAAGAAACATAATCGCTATGTTAGAAGACAAGTTAAACAGCAGCAACATATTATAGAGAGCCAACCTTCGTAAAAATGGAAATTTCAATTAAAAAAAACAATAAACACTGTCCATAATTTAATACAATTTGTAAGTTTATCCTACTTCTTTTAAAAACTAATATAGTTGTAGATGGTATTTCTAATACAGAGAAAAAATATATCAGATGGTACGTATCGATATACCATAACAAAAAATATCGGATTATCAGAAGAAAAATATCGAACAATCCCTAAATAACAATGATAAAGGCAAGTTTTAATTGTTCAAACATTTTTTTTAAAACACTTATGTAAAATAGTTTTCAATATAACGTATTTAGCAATGATTTGAAAAAATAAACTGGTATAAAAAAAAAAAAAAATGTTTTTAGCTAAATAAAAAATGTATCTAAAAAAAATTGCCATTTGGTCACGCGTTGGCCAGTAGAGACGGGTTTCAGTAAACAGTTTCATCTGGAGTTACATAATTACATCCGAAAGCCAAATTAGAATGTCATCTGACGACACAGGTGTTTTTTTATGATAAATGTGAAAGACGCGAATTTAATGAACTGAAAACCACTCAGTATATATTAATTACACAGTAAATAAGATTTCATAATTTTAAACTTTCCATGGTATCTATAGCAATGAAAAAAATAAATAATTATTCAAATGTAACCATTTTCTGTAATTTTTTTTTCTATACTATATTCATACAGTGAAATTAATTACATTTTACAATAGTTACAATAATTATACAAAATACTTATTTGTTGTAGTTTTAATTAAAATACAATAGCTGTTTATATAAAATTCTACAGCACCTACATAAATCTATTTAATACATAATTAAATGGAAATTAGAGCAGGAGAATAAAATGAATGGCTACATTTTATAGCATGGAACATAAAAGAGTTCTCAGGAACGTGAGGCTATCATGGAGTGCACAACAACAGGAAATTATACTTCAAACTAAAAATAAGATAAGTATATATATATATATATATAAATATATATATATATATATATATATATATATATATATATATATATATATATATATATATATATATATATATATAATAAATATAAAGTATTGCTGGACAATGAGAAAAAAATATGTAAAATTTACGCAGCAATAAATATAATAAAAATTCTATTATTTTTAGTATCGTTTCTAAAAAGAATCTAAGCCGCTACAGTAGTGATTAATTAAAAGCAATTCCGTACTAGTTGAAGTACGCAATTTCGTAGCTAGTTGAAGTACGCAAATAAAATTTCGTCTATATATATATATAAATATATATATAAAACATATATATAACTTTCGCGGAAGGAACCCCCCCCCCTTCCTCCGAACTTCCGTTATGCGTCCCCCTTTAATATTTCAAAAATCTGGTTCGACATCCCATTATTGATACTAAATTTCCCTGATTTCAATAAAAAGTAAAAATCATCTATACTGAATTCTTGTACAAATTCTGATTAACAGATAGACAAGCCCAAACAATGATAATTAATCACTAGAACAACAAGATATCTATTAGCCAGAAGTTATCAGCCTTTCTTAGGTGAATCATGTGACAAAATAGTTCAGGAAAAGAAAACAACTTTTAATGATTACACCGTCTAATAGATCAAGGTTTATACAAAGAACAACGCAATATCGATGAAAAATAAAAATCACAATTTTCGTTTTTTGTAAGGAAATAAAAAATCATTATGAAATAAATAATACGTAATACAAACGACTAATTGAATAGTGTAATATTTAATCACAAAATAAAAATATAAGTATAAATAAATATTTAATATTTCAAAATTGATCAAATAAATATATTTTACTTAAACTACCTTTCCTAATGCCATAAAATCACACATTTTACTTTTTTCCTCTTTTAATAGGCTTTCTTTTTTTGTTTGTTTATTGTTTCTTAACGTCCTAATGTACTCCAACAAGAGCAGGAAGGACGGGTTATCCCACAGGTCACCAACCTATTCTAGCCATGGTAGGAAGGTCATGATTCATTTCGTGGGTCCGCCACGAAATAAATTTTAACCCACCGAAGTGGGATTCGAACACACGACCTTCAGTACCTAGCGCACTGAAACCCTCGCCCGACCACCAAGAACCCGTTTTGAGATTCAATAATGTTATAATTATTATACTTTACTAAATTTCATAGAAACAAAAAATTGAACTGAATCTGAACATACTATCATAAGAAAACATCGGTATCATAAATCATGAATACAAGGCAACAAAATATAAGAAGTATTTTCATCAAATAAAGACGTTTTATTGTTAAGGTTCAATGTTACTTTATAATCGTCTGACATTTAGCTCTTTTTTTGGTTCGTCTTTTCCTTAACATTGTTCTCAAATCACGAGCAAAATATTTTTCTTAATATTCTCCGTTTCACTAATTCAACAATTTCCTAATTTGATTTTCTTTATTTCTTATTTAATCAAGGTCATGGCCAATCAAATTTCCCTCTATTTTTGACTATACACCAACTTATGGGTTACAAGCTAATTTTTTATCGTTGCAGAAGAAAACCGCAATAATCTTACTAAGGATCTCAATTTCTAAACAACAACCCTGACTATAAACAGTTTACCTTCTTATAACCTTGATTCAAGATCTGTCCATGTTGAGAATAAAGAGCCAACCGAAAGAAGTACTTAAGACCCGTGCCGAACGATATCTGCTTTTTTATCTTTTCTTTTAAATTGGAGCTTAAGCAGATGCAAAAAATTATACATAAGACAAGGAATTAGTTGAAAAAATTAAGGATAAAACAATTAATAATACTTAACGAATTTATTTTACAATTTAAAAGTAAAAACATCCCGGCAAATAACTTTTACCCTGCGTCGAAAACCTGCCTCATCCTGTCCTCCTGTATCCTTTAATGGAGTACCGCTAAATAATGTAGAATGAATACGATACCTTGGATTTTATCTGGACAAGAGACTTGCCTGGAACACGCATACAAGATTGACAAGAAGCTGCACGACGATTTCGACTACTACAACACTTAATTGACAAACATTCAAATCACCCGATTCACTAAAAAAAAAAAAAATTAAAAAAAAAAAAAAAAAAAAAAAAAAAAATCAATATGACGATTATCGGACCTATTTGGAATTACGGTATAGAGTTTTAAGGATCCACCAAACCATCGAATTCTTCCCGCATCCAGTCTCTCTAAACCACAATCCTTTGAAAAATCCTTAATGCTTCTTACTTTGTCACAAATGAACTGATCCACAATGACCTTAATATCCCATATATTACTGATTTGGCACGAACCAGATACCTTTCCTTTCATAATAAACTTACTCCTCATCCAAATGCATCTGTTGCACAACTTGCTTCCCATTCCATTCCTGGCAATCCTCCGAGGCGTCTGAAAAGAAGATGGCCTCGGGATCTTCTTCTTTTGTAAATATTTCATTAGAGTACTACTAAAGGGTTGTTCCTCTACAGGTTTTGAGCATGTGATTATTTTTCATTATAAACCGCTTATTTATTAGATGTATTTGTAATACAGTTGTAAATTTCTATTAATAAAAAAAAAAAAAAAAAGGATAAAAAAAAAAAAAAAAAAAAGTACTAATAAAGACCTCGTGGCAAAATCCTATTATCACGACGTTTTAAAAATAAACAACAAAGGTTAGTAAAGGTAACGTTAGTAAAAATTCATTTTTTAAAAAATAATATATTACTAGAAAGTTAACCTGAAAAATTAAAAATTATATAATTTGAATTTAAATGACAGCTGCTATTTTGAACTAGAAAGTGTTTTGTCAGAAAAAAAAATATTATCACACCGCTACTACTACACCAACTCAATTATTTATTTTCGAAAATACAATATAGGAAAAGAAATATATAGTAGGAAAGATAATAGTCAAGAAACAAGAAAATGATGTGACACAGAGATAAGATATGAAATCCCTAGACATGGTTGGGAGAGGGCTTGACAGCGAATCCCTCTACATAGGAAGAATCCTGGTATATATTTTAAGGTATGGAAATTACTTAGATTTAGTTTAAATATCAGCATAAATGAAGACCACAAAACGGTCAAAGAAATGTTCATCAAATCAAAAACCTACAAGGATAGTAGCAATGATGAACAATGACCGGGAAATAACTCATCAGATATTTCAATAATATTTTATTTATTTGTTGTGGCCTTATAGTTTAAGCCATCGCAAAGAGTAATGCCTGTAACCACCAACTTATTTAATTATTTTTAAAAGATTTGGAAATAAATAGTATTTAGAGAGGCTGCTTAACATTGTAACGAAGAACATATTTTAAAGATTAAAATAACATAAGCGAAATAGTAATTTTAGAAAAATAGTTATATAATTTGGAATGGAATCATCATGTTAGGCTGTAGAGCTATAATAATTCTTTTTCAGCATCACTTCAGTAACACATCAGATAAAAAGATAAGGAAGACCCTGACAGTTGCTACTTACTAAAACAGACGTTGTCAAGTAGCTTTTAACAATACAAGCGACTACAAACAAAATACAATCTAAGAATACAATTAGAAGTTATAATGGAAATTAGTAAAATCATTTTCTGAGAAAGAAATAACCATCCATTTTGATTTAAGTAGGCTCCACGGTAGAGGTATATGATTCCCGAATCTCATGTGAAAAATCTATTGGAAATGAAGTCGCGTTAACAAGTAAGTATAGAATCTGAAGAAAAAAAACAACAACACATTTTTGGCCGATTGTCAAAAGTTGCTGAATGACGATGCAAGATTCGCATGAAAAAATTATAATTAATCGATACAACAACCTTGAAGTCAGTTGGAATACGATTTAGGGTTTTTTGTAAAGTTAGTTTATCCTACTTAAACATAATCATATAAGGAGGAGTCAAAGTTAGGTAGATAACATTTAAATAAATAATAAATAAATTGTGGAATAGATTTCGTTTAATACAAACTTCTAAGAAACATTTAAAATACAAACATAATTCATAATATAGAATAAAAATTAAACAGAAGTTTTGGTATTCCAGATACAGTTGAGTCTTTATAGTAGGTTTTTCTCTATGAATCAAAGCATCGTAAAATAAACATCATAAAGAGATGAAGGATATAATGTGAAGTATGATTGAGAAACTATCCTCAGAAATGTCTACGGTGCCCCAAAAAATATGTCAATGCAAATGATCGAAAATTAAGATTTAGTATTTCTCCCTCAAAACGAAACCAGTTTGATACAAGCAATGGATACAATAGTTTTGAAATGCTTGAAAAAAAGATACCGTCAGCGATCACTGCAATCAATCTTTCATTTGGAAAAACTAGAGAACATTGTAGAGGCATTAAAGGGAGAGCGAAGGACGTTGATTAATCGAGGAGTAAGTCTTGGAACGAAAAAGATGAGAAATGTAATTGTTAACGTTGAGTCCTAGCGATGGCTACACAGAACTAGAAGCCATGGAGCAGCAATCAGAAGGTTAGTGGACGATGGACGAGCGCGTTGAGGCGTTGGTCTCGGTGCGCTCGCTACGGAAGGTCCTGGGTGCAAATGAGACCTACGGTCAGAGACTCAGAGATACGTTGTTTTCATGGTTGCAAAACTGACCCCGTTTATTTCCAAGGCAATCGCCTCAGTTAATATGGTCTAACCTTTGCTATTAAATCGTATGTAATAAGTTCGTATATCTTATTAATTATTATTAATTGGGGCTTAACGTCCTTATGTACTCTAACTAGAGAAGGAAGGACGGGTTATTGTTAAGGTTACAACCTATTCTAGCCATCGTAGGGAGGTCAAGATTCATTTCGTGACTATATTATTCTCATAATCATGCCCTTTAATCCTAGTAGGAATGTCCTAGTATTCTTCACCCTTGCCAGTTTTCTGTTGGATTTCTGAAGTTCCTTCATCACTGAAATTGCTTCAAGACCGAGGGTTGTCTTGATTTCTTCATAAAATCCCATTCTCCCACTATAGATATTTTCCAGTATTGACTCGATATGTAAATATGGATAAATTTCTTGACTGTTTCTATTATATGCTTAGTAAGGTTCTTGAGGTTGAGCCAATAAATAAAAACAACTATTTATGCGACATTTCCAGACTATATTGTTCTCATAATCATGCCCTGCATCTTAGTAGAACCTTACTAAACATTTAATAGTAACAGTCAAGAATTAATCTATATATATATATATATATATATATATATATATATATATATATATATATATAATGATGTTTAAAGGAACAAGGCCTTGATATCTAAAAAAACATATGTTGTTATTTATTAGTATTTACCTGTTAATTTAAAAGGTTAGATTTTTGTTTATTTGCTTATATAATAAAAAGACTATAAAAACTGATTTATAAGTTTATAAGCTGGATCTTTAAGTTTAAGACAATAAACTTCTTTTGGATTGCTACAAACACAAAATCTTTATTTACAAAATTACATAATTTTTCTCTTAAATAATATAATGTATAAAATGAATACACAAATCTATACATACCAACAAAATCAGTTTTTATAGTCTTTTTCTTATATATGCAAATAAACAAAAATCTAACCTTTTAAACTAACAGGTAAATATTAATTAATAACAACATATGCTTTTTAGATATCAAGGGCTTGTGCCTTTAAACATCATTACATATATATATATGAAATTTGACAAAACTATGTTTTTTGGCGTGGGTTATTCTAATGGAACTACTAGAACCAGAATAAACGAAATTCACAACAAATCAAGAGAGAAAGCGAAAGATTTCCTTATTTTTTTATTTTACGCCATGATACCGCTTTACATACTGAAACAGGTTGGTGTCGTTAAAAAAACAAACTACATAAACAAGTTAAATAAAAAACAAAAATTAATTAAAAGTTTAAAACACACAAAGTATAAAATAACTAGAGGTCAAAATATGAAAAGATAATTAAACGAATAAAATCTCAAATATTTCCCCTGACCGTGTGTTGCGAACTGTTTTCAATCATCTAGGAGGGACGGATTCTTTATAATATGTATTACAGAAGAAATATATCACAGAAATTCTGAAAGTTCCAAACAGTGCCTCTTTTATCGTCTCTCTCACGAAACAATACATATAACACTTCATCTGCCACTGGACATATTATTTATTTCGTTCTTTTTATCAAGTGTCAAAGGTTGATTTTTAAGTTTTCCTTAAAATTTTAAATGTTAGGAATATATTTTTAAAGACATTCGTTAAACAGGGTTGGTAAACAAAACTATGAGACTTTTGGTTGCGATTGGTCGCAAAAAGGATCGTAATAATAATATAATTTTAAGTAATTACATTTTTATTCAAAGTAATAACGACTTAATGTTTTCTAGGGACTTTTTAATTAAGCCCTTGTGCTAAAAATACATTAATATTATAATTCTAGAACTAGTAGAGAACAGATCAATGAATTCATTTCGACCAAAGTTTCCTAAATACGACATAATTTTACAAACATTGAAAAAAATTATTGCTCGTTATGACTATAAAGGAAACCAATTACTCAGTTTATGAGCAAGGATCGTATTTAACTGGAGGAATAGAAATATGATAATAACTTTTACGTTTAATCGAAAATCAGGAGATGCCAGTTAACAGAGTTAATTTGCGAAACGTTAAAGCTAGGAGAAAATCGGTTTAAATTTATCAATATATCCAATTGACAAACTAATCATCCAAGTTTTAATAGAACTCGAAAACAGACCCCACAGCGTTGGCGTTCCACAAGGCCAGGCAAGCAAGCGCCATGACGAACGAGTTTCTTTGTACTTTTAATTTAAAGCAAAATTAAAGTAAATCAATCAAACAAGAGAACGAGCCGGCATCGACAACTTTATAAAGTCATTCATAAGTTTATAATTAAATAGCAAACAAAACAAGACGATAGCTTTTCTTGAACGATTATTTACACTAGGATATCCCAGTTCGTTTCTAACATAGGTAAGGAATAGAGGGCAACATTTGCCGAGCATTTTAAATGTATGAAAAATAATAAAAATGTTGACAATGTTGTATTTTCATTACATTTATTTTACAAAAGAGTTCGATAGAAGGAGGGTTTATTTGTCAATCAGTAATAACAAATAATAAAATAAAAACGATTCCCTGCTACTACTGTACATAATATTTTATTATTAAATTCAAGATATAAACCAAAAAAAGAGTTTGGTATTAGCAATGAACATAAGATATATATCTTAAATTTATTAATAGCACAGCGATCCTAAGGCTGTGGGATCTTAAGTGTGCGAGTTTCCTATATATAATAAATTCGTACTGTTTATTTTTTATAGAAATTCCTGTGTCTAAAAAATTAAAGTTTTGTTCTGTAATTCTAGTATGTAATGGGTGGATTTCGTTAAAAGAATTGTTGATTTGCCTTTAATGGCATGATTTACCGCCTTTTAAACAAACCTCTAAATTGACAAAATTATAATAAAGAAACCCAAACATATACAAATATATAGCCAGCAATAACGGGTACAGTAAAATCACGATCGACAATATTTAAAAAAAAAAAAAAAAAAATATATGATTAATATATACTCAACACTCCCATAGAACAAAGCTACGCCGAATAAATATATTATGATAACATATTGCGAACCGATATCCACCAAAGTCGGAAAGGAATTTTTTAAAAAATGGTTTAAACCCTGCATTAATGGATTAACCGTTGTCATCTTATTTTCCTTCACCTAAAGATAAAATAGACCAATAAAGACTCGGGAGTAAAAATAATCTATCAAGTAGAAAATAGCATAAAATTAAATATTTATGAATCATAAGAAATAATAAAATCGTTAAAAACCAATCTAGATTTTTGTTTAAATGACCAGATATACATTTCCTATAGCCCCATTTTAAATTTGTTGCCAATAGGAACGGAAAAATTCGACTAGTCATAGAGACACCCCAAGGAAAAAAACCCAACAAACTTAACCTACCTGGCTATTACCTTTCCACATATATTTCAAATAACCGTTTGATCTCGTCAGGTGAGTACCGGTATATTTGATTTCATGTCTTACATTTTTGAAAACTTTAGTATACATAAACCATGCTGGTATTTTGAAAATTTTATATGTTTTAGAACTGAAGATGAATGCTTGACATACGAAACTAGTTAAAAAAAAAAAAAAATCAATAGAAACGGCAATTAATTCAGTAATCCTAATTATATTGATCCTTCTATACCACCATGCGTACCTCAAGTAAAATTGAACAGTTAACATCTCATTTTAAAAATTGTCGCAATAAAGCGCATCTCATTTTAATCATTAATATAAATAATATTGATTTGTTAATTCGACAAATGGTATTGAAAAGCGGATACTAATTTTTAGTTCTAATTTAAATATTTGTCCGGCTTTGTTAATTATACAGCAGATATAAATTATATTTAGTAATCAAAGTATGGAGCTAATTCGGTCAAGCCTTTCAACCTCTTCCATTCAAAAATCCCAAATCCTTCGATGAGTCCGAAATAAAGCTTAAATAGCAGGAGTTTCAACGCTAATCCGGATTATTTTACCTGCCGTTTGTGAGACCAATTTGATAAAGCTTTTTGTTTTATGAGCATGGGAATCGCATGTTTTATTTAATGGTTTTAATTAAAAATCGCACGTTTCGGTAATTTATTTTAGAATTCATTTTCAATATTACATAAGTTTTTACAGAAAACCATTCCAAAACTCTTAGGATAATAGTTTTAATATTGTCTTAAAACTATTCATATTCAATTGGGGAGCTATTGAATGAAAGTATTGCAATAGATAATTTTTTTAAAATACATTTGTTGAAATTTACAACTGTAAAGAAAAAAAACATATATCTAGTGACAATAAGGGACGTGATAAAGAGACAATGACTGGCGAAGCAACTAACAACTGGTAGCACTTCAATAAAAGTTCTATATGAGAAAGTACCGAGGCCTTTTTTCTGTTCAGACGCCTCGCAGGGTTGTCCGGAATCGAGTTGAAGCAAGTTGAGAGACATGTGGGCTTGAATGGTTATGGAGTTTACTATGAAAGAATAGGTTATCTGGTTTGGGCTCAATCAGCAATACATGGAACATTAAGTATTTTTAGAAGGATTTTGGATAGCAAGGAATGAATAGGAGATGGATTAGATGGTTAGATAAAACTAATCTTTAATTTTTTAAATGAATTTTGTATTAAGCATAATTAAAAAATTAATTTTTTTTTTCAAGTTGAGAAATTAGGGGATCTGAGTGGTTATGGAGCTTACTATGAAAGGATTGATATCTAGTTTGGGCTAAATCTGCAACATATGGAACATTAAGATCTTTATGAATAAGTTTATTGGTGACAAAGTAAGGTGCATTGAGGATTTTTAGAAGGATTTTGGATTGTAAGGATTGGATACGAGATGAATTGTTGAAGGTTATATGAATAAATAATTATTTGGTGAGATTTTTTTGGATTTATTTTGATTCTCCATTTTTGACACCATTCTTGAAGGGTTAGGATATGGGATTGGAGTGTTTGGAAGGGAATGAAGGGATCATTGTTTACTGATAGCACACATATGTCATCAGCTATGTGGTAAGGACAGTGGTAGAATGAGTTGGAATGTCAGCTGTATACACCGTGTAGAGGATGGAGCCTAAGATACTCGAACTCTAAATATATTATTATATGTATTATCTATAAATATAGGATAATTTATTAAAATAAATTAAAAGTATTTAAGTAAATGCGGTGCATAAAAACTAATTCTAGGAATCAGAAGTTAATAAACTATAAAGTTAATAGCATTATCTGATATTTTTTATAGGTTTAAGATTTAGCGGCAAAAAACAACTACACTTGGGCTTCGATTAACCGAAGTGCATGGGACCGAGATATACTCGGATAACCAAATCCTCGGTTAAATGAGACCCCAAAATAATGAAGGAAATACAAAAGAAAAATAATGTAGGACAATAAGGCAATATGTATATCTATATAACATAATAAATAATATTTAGTACGAATGCAATAATAATACACATAAATAATATTATTATATAGCGAATAAATTTTTTTTTATTTTTTTGTTTATTTATTGTTTTATAAGTACCGACTCACGACCTAAACATTGTCTAAAACTTATCAAATTCGAACGATGTTGCATTAGTTCAGCTTTTCTCATTAAACTGCAACCCAGTAAAATAATGTTTTATGAATAAAAATTCAAAAAAAAAAAAAAAAAAAAAAAAAAAAAAAAAAAAAAAAAAAAAAAAAAAAAAAAAAAAAAAAAAAAAAAAAAAAAAAAAAAAAAAAAAAAAAAAAAAAAAAAAAAAATACAATAAAAAGAATTAGGAAAAAAAGAAGGCTCGATTGATTGCCTCGGTTATTCGATTCTCGAATAATGTTTTCCACGAATAAAATGGCCTTTTAAAAGAGCACCACCAGTTTATAATTTATTTATCAACAAATACTTCACCATTTAGCTATGGTTGATATAATATTGTGAATATAGTTGAAGTTTATACTCCTGATATTATACATCTTCAAATAAAAAGGTAAACAACATCGTCTCAATACCGTTTAGTCAGCTTATTTTAAACAAGTAAACAACTTTCCAATCCTGACCCGAGAGCAAAATAAGAATATTCCTTCAAGAATTAAAGGCTTATCTTCTTCCTTTCCTTAGATTTTATTTTATCACATGGATTACTTAATATAAATATGACAAATACTAAATCCGTTCGTCCAACCTCCAATCGATATAGTAAACAGTAATCGATGTTATCTGGTTTCAGGTTACGCTGACAAGTAGAATATGAGTTAGCGATGGGAAGGGACTACCGATCCCCAACAAGTTTCCCATTTAATTCTTAGAAGATATCCAATGTGCCCAGCAACCACACACAGAATCCTGTATGTTCAATGTATGGTGAGAGTAAATACTTAGTTCTTATCCAACAAAACACAGTATATCAAAATCAACGAGCAATGATATTTTTTTTTAGATCTCCATAGTCTATATCACATAAAATATTTTTAACTTATCATTAAAAATTATTTTTTTTTTTTATATTTTATTTTATTTTTTATTTTTTATTTTTTAGATGTAACTCTCCAGTTCTGTTGGTGGTGCTTTGATCGAACATTTGACCACGGATCCCGTATCAGAATTTAATGAACAATGTTTTTTGTATTTCGTCATTTGTCACTAGGATCTGATTGTGAGTTGGGGAAAATTTAATCATAGCACTTTGGCAGCTAATTTCCTGGAATCAATCACCTAATTTTAAAATTATTTAAATAATTCATTCAAATAATCATTAGTTAATCTAAAAAATGGCAGAATGATTTATTCATTATTAAATTTATTGATTGATTCCAGGAAATTGGTTGTCTAATAGCTATGATTAAAGTTTTCCCAACTCTGGCTGGGACCTATTGTTAAGGAGCTATATTGGTTTGAATGTAAAATTTTATGTTTGAAATCCTTATTTTATATCAACTTTGTTTATTTCTAATAAGTATTAAGGGTCATTCCATGTCAAATCAACCAATGGTTTGGACCCTGACCTCTCCGATTTCTATGATTTTTGGTATAGCAGCTGTACTTACCAAGACTATTGGAAATGTAAAATATTACATTTTACATTTCCTGACTGTTGGTTTTTGAGTTATAAGCTTTTAAAAACTCAAAAAACTGCTGTTTTCGATCCTTACTCAGTATATTCAAAATTACGCCATTAAAAAACTATTGCTCCCAGAGAGCTCACATTTGCGGCATTCTTTTCGATTTGAAATACCCTTTAATATGATATATTCACTTGATATATTTTCGGTTCATTGTAAATTTTTTCGAAACTTCCAAAAACGGTTTTGGTAATTCCCAAAATACGTACCCTTCGATTTTTTTGTGTCCAAAATTTTAGGATGGAACTTTTTCCCAGACCCGAAAACTCCAGGACTTATAGTATGTTTACTTTCTAACTACCCTGAACAAGTTTCCAAAGAAAAACCTTGGATTACAAAAAACGCATCTATAATACTTCATTGACTGGACTAACTCTCCATTAAAAAAAAGACAAATTTTTTTTTATCAAGAACCCATTTCCGTCCCATCCTAAAATTTTGTCCACAAGTAGTCAGTAATAGTATAAATCACATATATTTTTTTCGAAAAAATCGAAGGGTACGTATTTTGGGAATTACCAAAACCGTTTTTGGAAGTTTCGAAAAAAATCACAATGGACCGGAAATATATCAAGTGATATATCATATTAAAGGGCATTTCAAATAAAAAAGAATGCCGCAAATGTGAACTCTGTGGGAGCAATAGTTTTTTAATGGCGTAATTTTGAATATACTGAGTGAGGACCGAAAACAGCAGTTTTTTGAGTTTTTAAAAGCTTATAACTCAAAAACCAAAAGTCAGGAAATGTAAAATGTAATATTTTACATTTCTACTAGTCTTGGTAAGTACAGCTGCTATATCAAAAATCATAGAAATCGAAGAGGTCAAGGTCCAAATCTAATGTAGAATTGGTTGATTTAGCATGGAATGGCCCTTAAATGTTAATTTAATTTAATTATTAATTTAAGTAATGTGATCCATTTGATTTCCAAAGGTAAATTGATCCAAAGAAGGAAAAAGTTGAGGACAACTTTGAAATGTAATCTACAATTCATTAAGATTTGAGAGGAAGACTGAACAAATATACCATAACTATGTTTTTTTCTATTATTATAGGTTCAAAACTCCTATAGACGAGCCTTTTCTATATAAATATGGACGGACCTACCTATGATCTATTGACATACACATTTAGGAAGAAATTTAAATTTTACTGTAAGACGTCTCTTAGACAGTAATTATTTTTGTTTATTGTACATAACTAAACGAAGATTTCAAAATTTTAACGAGCAGCTTCAGTTTGTTTTTTGAGGCTTAACATGTATGTAACAGGGCAGGAAGGATGGGAAAGCAACTACTGTTTTCTACCTTAAAAAAAATTAAATAAGCGACAAATTTATTTAATGAGTTTGGTCAAGAATCAGGGGTTGGTTCAATAATAAATCTCATATTAAACAAGGCGGAAACAAGCACGAAGCACATAAGCAAAAAAAAAAAAAAAAAAAAAAAAAAAAGATATGCATTCACTATAGTTTCAAATAATGAAATAAACCGTCTGAAGACCAAATTAAAAGAGGCCTTAAAATTTTAGAAGCATTTAAAATAAGACCGGAGACCTGTTTTATTAAAATTAAAGCATTAATGAGGAAACGAATTTTAAAGCTCACTAAATAATTTTCATTAGCCATGAAACAAATTACATCATTAAAAATTTATCACACAAGATATTCATCTATTCATGTGTTGAGTTTTTAATATTAAGATAACTAGTCATAGAATTAAGTTGATTTTCCTTTTGATAACTTAAAGTCTAATTTTAAAACACAAGATATTTTGTAGTGATCTTCATCAAATTTTTTTAATTAGTTCAGGTGAATGTTGTACAGAAAATGCCGCCAATCAACAAATATACTACAACCGTAGGTTTTTTTTTTATATTATTTTTTTTTTGATTTTGATGAATGCAAAACATTTATCTCATTCCACTAATATTTAAAAAAACAAAACAAAATTCTTAATATAATAAATAAATCAAAACCAAGAGAAATAGATTAAATAATACTTCGTAAACAGCTATATAGAAACTAAAACAAAAAACATATCATAAACATATTAGGAATATTTCAGTTGAGAAGAGATTTTGTATAAAATCAGAAGAGAAGCAAATGGTGATACGGACGTTTAAATTTAACCATTTGAGTATACCCAGAGGTGGAACGGTATTGATCGCTTTCCTGATCACCTCCTCCTTCTTGTACCTCTCCTAATGAGTAATTATCAAATGCTCTAAGGTTCAAAATAATGAAAATAAATTTATTGAATAAATTCCTAAAGTATTCCAAGTTAAAGTTAAATAACAGATATAGATATGGAATGTTTTTTAATATTCTGTAATTTAAAAACTACTAAAAATGCAACAAATCAATGTTGTATTTACCGTAGGTAAAGAGGCCCTTGTTCTTATACTGAAAAAATTGATTCTAATTAACTGGACCTGCTTTGTTAATGGAGGTTTATGAATACACAGAAGAGATAAAAAAAAAACAAAATCTCTGTTACGGAGCAATAAAAAAAAATTAGCTTGCACTCAAGAAAACACTTATAGAAGTTTTATTTAGTCTTAACTGGTTATGTTGCTTCTGGAATCACGAATCTACTGTTGATGATACTGTCTGTACTCTCAAAACAGAATTTAGGAATAGGGTTGTTAAGATTAGGGATCGTAGGCACAATCAGGATATTTCGGAATCGTCCAATAAATTATTTGAATGCATATTTTTATAAATTTTAATTTCAAGTTAAAAATGATTGAAGCATTTAAAAGCAATCATTGAAGTAAATTCAGAGATTCAAGAGGAATGTTCCTTGTAGCTAGTCAAGACTCATTCTGTAAAATCTATTTTTGCTTTCATTAATTTTTAAGTGTGATTGAATTCAGGGCGATTAATCGGCCTGAGTCTTAGTCTCCCCAGCTCCAATTCTTACTCTTCCTCTATTTCGAATTTTTAGATTTTCATTTACCTTTTCTTCTGTATACTGTTACTTTAGAATCTGAATACTGTTATGTAATATACTTAAAAAAGTAATTACTTTATTAATAACACAGAGATGAAAATTGAATTGGTTTCCTTCGATACGCTGGATTAGACTTGAAATCTCAAAGCCTTCAAAATAGACTAATGAAACAATTTCTCATTGAAACAGTTTAAATGAGTCATATAGATTAGTATATTTAAAATTGAAAAACACCACTTTAGTGTTTATTTATATATTCAAAATTGAAAAAACATCACTTTAGTGTTTACATGACAATCGCTAGCAGAATATCGTAGAATGAGTACTTAAAAATGTTTACTTTAAAAACGTAGAATGAGTACTTAAAAATGTTTACTTTAAAAAGTTGTTATTTTTAAACATTAATTTTTGAATTTATTATTAAATTATTTTTATTGAATATTTGTTTAATTTAATTGTTTTAAGCCAGAATGGTTTTTAAATTTAAAAAAAAAAAAAAATTCATCGATGTATTTCAACATTTATTTTTTTATTCAATATATTTCTTTATTATTAAGATATAATAACTGTAGTAATTATTTCTATAATTATGATATCCTTTAATACTTATTTCTTAGTATCTCAATGATTTAATTTGTTATGTTGTTGATTAACGAATTTAGTCCCTTCCCTTTAATAAAAAAAACAAAAAAAACCTTGACATCAAATCTATTAAAATTACAGGTATCGAATTTCTTTTAAAACCATATTATTATCCTTATATTTCAATATGACAAAAATTACTAGCTAATCCGAAACGTGCTCGATATTTTATAATACCGTTTTTAAAGCTTTGGCTAAATGATCCAGATACTGGTTTGACTTGAAATTATAATTGGATTGATAAATCTTGTAATTAAAACCTAAAAAAATTACTCTCTTGGTAAATTTCACTCCATTTACGGTTTAGAGAATTTCAGATATGTGTAGAGCCTAACTAAATAACTCCAAAAAATAAAAATATCACTACCGTTAAATTTTCGCAAAGACTTCCGCTTAAGTGGTCTATAGCGAAGATAACATTCTCAGGTCCTGGTTTTATTTCTCTTGTGGAATAAATTTATTTATTTTTATATTAATCTTGGTTGATTCAGAATTCGTGGGGTTCACCCAGCCTTATTAGTTTTTAATTTTAACTACAACTGTATTTTAAGTACTTGATGATTAAGCGTGGATAACCTTTGATAAATACATAAATTGGTGCTAAATATAATTATTTTATTTTATTTTAATTTATCTTATGTTACTAATAAATTATGTAATTTTTTTTTTTTGAGATATTGTCAGTTAATTGTTTGTAATGGCTACCCGTTATCATTCTTTAATAGAGAATGCGTGCCTGTACCACAATACGTAATAACTGATACTAGTCCGATTATAACTGGCACTAATCCGACCTCTAAGGGATCTTGAGGTAGAGCGGAACATTGAAAAGGTCGGAAAAAAAACAACATAATTTCAACCACTTTTTGACGGAATTCCGAATTGGGGAAGCCTGTATCTTAGTAGCCAGTCAAACTACAGAATTTATTTTCTGCTCAAATTGTAGAAAATGTAGTCTAGTTTAATTATGAATATATCAAGCTTTTCTGTAGAAACAACAGTGGTGGAGATATTTTGGGAAAAAGTTCGAAATATATGACGCTATTAATTAACGAGTGGTGGCATTCAAAACTTGAATTTTCGAACCAAAGCATAACACAAATAGTATTAAAACAAAATAAAAAGTCCCTGAACTTTGCTTACCAAAATGCAAATTTTTCTAGACTGTTAGCGAGGGACACCGCGAAAATATTGTTCCCTGACTCTCCAGATTCTGCAAGAGGGTCGGGCAGTAATCGGATAAGCGAGGTTCTACGTAATAACTTTTAATAATTTCACTGATCGGTAACTGTACTGTTTGTGTGTCTCTATCTTACCAACGCAAACGATCAATGTTAAAAAAGCCACTCTGATCCGCAGTAGTGTGCGCTGGCCTTAATGCCGATTACATGCGTGATATCTTGCGGAGACCATCGTGTTGTTAATACGCCATCCTATTAGACCATTCGCCCAAACCGATCATTGTTACGTTGGAATTAGATAATGTCCATGGTGTTTTGTTCATAGCTTTATAGCCTTCTGTACATATAGCTACGGGGTTTGGTTCATCTTATATTTATCCTCCTTTTATTATACAAACTGGCAGGTGTGCAATGACGTGTTTTGTTAATAAAGCAAAAACAAGTAATTTACTTCTTTTTTTTTTTTTAGCTTAGGTAGTAGTCGTGTTTATGGACTGTCTACATATATACATATATAAAATACAAAATTAGCAGTTTCCTTTCCGTGTTTTTACCTCTGTATTACATTTCAATTAAGAATTAATATATTTAAATAATGACACAAAAACAAAACTGCTAAAAAACTATTAAAAAAAAAGTAGGTTACGATAGTTTTTTATTGAGTGTTGTAGAAGTTGTCAAATTTATTCTTTGATAATATCATAATATATAATAATCTTTTTTAAAGTTCAATAGTTGAATTAGTTGAGTCCCTTACCCTGGATTAAATAAACTGCAAAGATGAATCTAAATCTAAATCAATTTTATCATTTCATTTCAATCAACCTATTTTTAATCGTAAAAATAAAAATGAATAAAGTGGCCGACTAGTCAGAAGCACCCAGCTATTCGGTAAAGCCGACTAATCAGCCGGCTTTACCGAAGAGATGGCTATCTCTAGCAAGAATATCATATTTCACAGAATGAGTGAAACTAAGAAGATAACTTTCATAATACAGCAATGTTAAAACATAAAAAAAAACATAAAAAAAAAAAAAGGAGAAAGCAACATAGAAGTTTATTTTTCATAAGTAAAATCTATTGAAGTGGAATTCATAACTACTTTTAAAAGTTAAAATACACAGATACAAAAGAATTTCGTTTATAAATAACAATATTAAAATAAATTATAATAGGAGTTGAGGGACAGCTGATTGAGGAAGTAAGCACTTAGCGCGGTATAACGCATTTTAAAGATTACTATATGTCAAAAATGTAAGGGAACATAAATTATATAGAAATTTCTCAGGACGGACGAATGATTATTGGAAGGGTTAACCAAGAGACCAATACGTCTTGGGTTGTGGCATTATTGCAAAAAAAAAAAATCTGAAAATGGCAAGACCCATTTTTCAAAAGACTCCCCCCGCCGTGGGGCGAGAACTCATTTTCAAATAGGGGGGGGGGGGGGGAGGGGCCATCAGTCACGGCCGATTCAAGGACTTCCAGGACCTCTTTTATTTTCGCCAACATTTTTATCAGCTCCTCCTCCTCATTCTTTGAACACTTCGTTCATTCACCCCGCTGAAGGATCATCAAACTTTTTAAAAACACAAGAAGATGAATTAGTTTGACAGGATTAATATCCTACTCCTTTATGATCAGTAATTACCTCCTTACAATAGATAAATAATTGAAACCATTTGCATACATAATGATGCACCTGGATAATTAACGGTATTAACAAATATATAAACCACTAATGTGAGTCCTGATTGAAATAACAGTATATTTATTTTAAATTGATATTTCTAAAGGAGATGAAATAATTTTTCATTTGTCAAGTCATGTTATTTTTCAACAACAGAGGTCAGGAAAAACTGTAAAATATTCTAAAATAGCTGCTCGATATCCCAACAAAATAAATAAATCAAGGACTACCGAAACGGTCGAGCTAGTATAACGGAGCCGAACTCTATTTGGCTATAGAGATTAGATATGGCCTGCTAATTGGCAATTCACAATGTTTTACCAGCTTTCTGCTTTTAACAGTTATCAACTCGTATTTAGGATGAATAACAGTCACTAGAACAGCCTCTTTCTTCCATGTTCGAACAAAATTCCAAAAAATTAAAACTATTAATTGCTTATCCGTTAAAATTTGTCAATACGATAACCTGTTCCATATTTGGAACAATTTGGTTCCATATTGAATGGATGAAGGGGTTATGCCACATTTTCAATGATTAAAATAAAATAAAATTAAGTATGTGGACTGAAGCAAGAAAGGAACAGCACAGGGAATGAATGCGGGAATACTGGACAAAAGTTGAAGCCCAGGCTAAAGGAAGATACATCTAGAATAGCGTGGCCAAAAAATAGAATTAAGAATAATCAAACAATCTATAAATACATGCACTATTATAACCTATATAAAAAAAAAACTTCGAGTTTGAAAACAAATATTTATTCTTTTAGAAACAATAAATAATTATGATTCAAATTTAAATGATGGTTATAATTTTAAATCAAATTATATAATGATTTTAATACAGTAAAGGAGGCATTTTTAAACATAATTAATAATTGAAGTGTAGCAAAATCTGAATAAATCAAAATAACTAGAAAAAAGAGATATGAAGATAATGAAGGGTATGTGTAACGTTCTCTTGCTAAAGGAATATCTAAAAAAACACTTTAAACATAAATTACTCAAAACTGTGTTTTGTTAAATAATTCCTTAATCCACCAAACCCTGTAGTTGTTAGTTTTAGCCTAACCAAATCTAGAACATTAAAATTTAAAAGCCTTTTAAATTTTAAAAGTCTTTTGACCACCTCAATTGTGACACTGTCTATAAATTCAGTTTTACTATAATAATAAAGAAAAACAAAACCTATTAAGAGTAAAACAAAAAAAAACAGGTAAATTAAACTCTAAAAATATGGCTTTCTTATACACAAAAAATTATTGCTACAATATCAAATTTATGTGTCAAGTTTTTTGCTTCTACCAGCATCTTATCAATTTTGAATCCCCCCATAGGTGATTGATATTCGTATCAAATTCTTAAAGTTATTGTATATTTCTGAATACATTATCAAAGATGTTATACCCTATTCTTTTAGCTTTGCTTATATACTGTTTATTTTATTTATCTTTAGCAAAAATATGCGTTTATTTCTATATCTTTTTGCAGTTGTCAGGTGTTGATATTAGGGAGGTGGGGACTGGAGGCTGTTCAGCGGCAGCTAAGTTTTTGTTATAAGCTTGGAAACG
>RCWM02001409.1:0-32001 GCA_003667255.2 Euschistus heros
CCTAGGCCTTCACCAAGATGATTCGTTCAGTACGAAAAGTATGTTTTAACTTTTAGAATTCCATAATAGAAATGTTATTTACAAAATATATTTTTTATTTTAACTAATATACCTCACAAAGAAAGCAATAAATAATTATTTAATATATACTAGATGGGGTCACCTGTGGTGTAGTGATTAGCATAGCAACCTATTAAACCCAAGATCGCGGGTTTTGCATCCCGGCAGGTGACGTTAAGCTTTTTTAAAGGGAGTAAAAAATCCTTAACTATGCCGTCCTTCGGAAGGGACGTAAAATGGGGGTCCCGATCCTGTGCGATGTCAGGTACTCGTTAAAGATCCCTATTCTAATTATACCTAGATAGGCAAAATTTGGACTCCCACCGAAGCATCGTCCGATTAGCCATAGCATAAAGTGACGTTAAACGAAATAAACAATATATAATAGATTTTTTTTTATGAAACCTCATCTACATCTAACAGCTGCCGTTACTTAGAAATTTTAAGATATGCGGGCGATTATAAATACTTTTAGATTTTGCTAATAATGAACAAAATTTAGGGAGAAAATTTTGAAACAGGAAAAGTTTTTAATTTGTTTACGACTTACTTAAAAGTTTAAAAAAATGATTAGAAATGCATATTTCTTTACCTTATTGCAATAAACAACAACATTTTTGTTAGATCTACTATTAAAAAAAAAAAATTCGTGGGAAAAGATGGGCAAGATATATGATCACAGTCATAGGGACGGCCATTTTAAAACCTTAAGGATTATTATTTTTTAATGAAACTCATCCTAGAGCATGATACGACTATATAGAGTCTAAATCTATAATCCTATCTTCTAAAAAAAATATTAAGAAAAATTATAATACTTAACATTGGAGAGAATCGATTTTTAAAATTTGACAAATTGCAATATTTTTTCTGATGAAAGAAATGCTTCAATTGTCACAGCTTTGGTATACAGGAATAAAATAAGGGTGGAAGAGCAGGGAGTCCTCTTGAGTGGGGGTACGTTTGGTGAGATCATAAAGACAAGTAAGTCCTTGGAGGGTTAATATTCTTTCGTTCTCTCTTATACCACAATGTTCATTTACCTTAATCAAATTCGTTCTAATGTCTTTGTCGATTGATTTCATTAGGTTGTTTCTAATACAGTGAGCAGAATTAGTTTTCTTACATTTCGTAAATTCACTAAGATACGATTACTTCTACTCACGTTATCGAAAAATATTTTTTTTTTTTACAATTACATATTCCGCTTCATTCAAGGTGAGAAACGCACCTAATAATTAAAACCTCAAAAGAAGGTATTGTGAATTGTGTGAGGATTGGATCCGAGAAGAATTAGAAGGTTTAGTGGAGCCCCAAAGCTCAACTCCGAATGGGCATCTGGGTCTAATTACTGTCATACAAATAAGTCTTCGGTTATCTATTGATAGTTTTAAACGCTATCATTCCTTATTCGATCTCGACTAGTTTTCCCTAGTATTCGGCGACAGAATTTTACTTCAGATCCGTAGGGGAGCACTGGGACGAAAACTTAACATAAAAAGCCGTATTTTTGCTACCAATGGAAACGTCGGATACGACGAGCAGTTTTGTGACTTTTTTATCTCCTGTTATTGAGTCTTCAATGTTTTCATTGCGTATTTTTTTTCTTATTCACTTTTTTTGTTGCGTGACTGTAGGTATTGTTGAACCATGTTTTCGATGCTCACAAATTCAGGTTTGCGATATTCAAGGTTGATTTATAGCATCCTGGGATGGATTCGCGCCGAATGCACCTGTTCACAAATCCCCTAGTGTCAGTAATAAAGCATGGCCTAGATGACTAGCTGGAGACAAATATTCGAAGCATTAACGAGGCCGCTGTATCCCTCCGCGGGACAGGACACCCAATGAAACACTGCCTCCATTTTTTTCATCCCCGCCACAGATTAAAGGACACATCGCTGTCTCTTCATCAACTCCATGCTCTCTCTTATTCCGTCCTCTATTATTCCATGGAATAAATTGCGATTTATTGCCCAGTATAAACTTTATTATTGTTCTGCTTAGTTAGGAATAAATAAGTTCATTAGTCAATGGTGAGCTATTCATAACAAAAATTTATTGCAGTTTGAAAATAGAATTTTTACAAAATCCTCTCCGAACGTAAAAAATGTATTTCAGTATCAATCAATCCTCCAAGTCACTTAAAATATTTCTGAAAACGTTATATGTAATAAATTTGAAAATATCAAGTATCATATCTATATTTTAAACATTCCATGGGACTGTAAATTGAATCTTTTTCTATATTTTAGATCAGTAAAATATTGTGAGGGTAGTCTGTTTGATTCTAAGATAAAAAGTTTTAAGTAAAAATCATGGAAAAAGAGTATTTGAAATTCGATATGATGAACTGTTATTCTACAAAACTTTAACGTGCAAGATCAGATAGAGGAATATTACTTCTTTCTTATTCACTCTGGCCTGAAATTCATTTATTCTACTTCTGAGCTTCAGTATTTAAGAGATTAAAGAAGATAATTTGAAGCTGTACAAAAACTTTTTCTAGGGTCAGTTTAATCTTTTCTATATTTATAGAGTAAATACATAACTATTGTCCTTATTTCGAGGTATTAATTATTAGGTGCGTTTCTCACGTGAATGAAGCAGAATATGTAGCTGTCAAAAAAAAAAAAAAAAATAATCTTCGATAACGTGAGTAGAAGTAATCGTATCTTAGTGAGTTTACAAAATGTACGAAAACTATTGCTGCTCACAGTATTAGAAACAACCTAATGAAATCAATCGACAGAGAAATTAGAACGAATTTGATTAAGGTAAATGAACATTGTGGTACAAGAGAGAACGAAAAATATTAACCCTCCTGGCTTGTCCACATGATCACACCAAACGTACTCCCACTCAAAAGGACACCCTACTCTCCCACCTTTATTTTATCCCTTTATACCTCTGCAGCCCTTCTCCAAGAGGTGTTAGTGTTGATTTGTGACCGAAACTGTGATGAGTGAAGCACTTCTCTCATCAGAAAAAAATGTTTGAAATTTGTCAGAGGAGTTTCACTAAAAACTAGGCCGTTCCTATGAGTGTCATCATATGATCTTACCCGTCTTTCGCCACGATTTTTTTTTTTTTTTTTAATAGTAGATCAAACAAAAATGTTATTGATTAATGAAAATAGGTAAAGAAGTATGCATTATTTATAATTTTTTTTTTTTTAACTTATAGGTCAGTCGTTAAATTGACAAATTTTAAAATAATAATGTTCTCTCTAAATTTCGTTCATTATTAGCAAAATCTAAAAGCAGTTATAATCGTCCAAATATCTCCAATTCTCCAGGTAACAGCTGCAGTTAGATGTTAGATGAGGTTTCATAAAAAAAATCTATTATATATAAAAAAAATTATTAATTATAGTGAATTCGAGTGGATATAGAGTTTACTATGAAAAAAGATAGTAATGGAGTATCAGGAACGGAGTGTGAAGCAAGTTGGGAGACTAGTGGATTCAAGTGGATATGGAGTTGACTATGAAAGGACAGGTATCTCAGGTATCAGGTTAGGGATAAATCAGTAAAGATCTGTAATAAATCCAAAATAAGTAATAAACCCGTGAAGATGTTTATAATGGAACATTAGGATCTTCAAGGTTATGTTTGCTTATGGCATAATAAGGAGCATTTAGGATTTTTCGAAGGATTTGGATTGTAAAGATTGGATACGAGATAAATTGGAAGGCTTAGTGGAGACCCAAAACTCAACTCCGTACGTCCAAATAGGTTTAATCACAGTCATTCAAATAAGTCTTTTGTAATTAACTGGGAGCTTTGAACGTTTTTCTTGTAAATGTTGAAGTAGTTTTTAATGACGAGCAGTTTCTTGTCGTTTTAGTCTTGTATGTGGATTCCAAATAAGACGTTTGTCCAAGTGGAGTCCTAGGTAAGAATTATAGGAATTAGTGGAATATCATTGAAGGATATGGTAAAACAGGAAATCGTAGGTTTACGAAGAAAGTTTTTTTTGGTGAGATTTGTTTGGATTTATTTGGATTTTACATTCTTGACACCATTCTTGAATGCTTAGGATATAGGATTGGAGTGTTTGGGAGGCAATGAAGGATCATTGTTTACTGATAATAAACATGTGGCATCAGCATAAGTGGTGAGGACAGTAGTAGGATGACTTGGGATATCAGCTGTATACACCGTGTAGAGGATGGGGCCTAGGTTAATACCTTGAGGAACACCGACAGATTGGGTAAAGAGGGAAGAATAGGAAAGTTTATGGTTTACTTTGAAAGTTCTATCACTGAGATAAGTAGGGATGATTAGAAGTATGTTTGTTGAAGTAAGGGATTTTAGGAGTTTGTAAAGCAGCCCCTGGGTGCCAGACTCGGTCAAAAGCCTTTTCCACGTCGAGAAAGTCTCCCGTATAGTACATTCCGCGCTCCAATGCGGAGGAGACAACGTCCACCACATGATGGCATTGCTGGATTGTGGAGTGTGATGTCCGGAATCCAAACTGGTGACATGGGATTACATGATGGGAATATAGGATAGGATGCAAGCTCTTTAAGATTAGTTTTTCAAAGATTTTACCCATGATTGGCAAAAGGGAAATAGGACGTTATAAGGATATGAGCTCAGGTGAATTTTTGGGTTTTGGAATCTTCTTAACTATAGATAATTTCCAGGAGTCAGGAAAATATGTGGTACGGAGCATTATATATGTATGTTAGGAATATCTGTACAATTAAAAAAAAAAAAATTACAATATAATTTTAATTATTAATACAGGTATAATAATCCAATTACCTTGATAACTAGTTATCTTTGCCATGAAAGCTCTATTTTAGCAGATATTAGCGTTTTGAAAAATTATTTCTAATTTCTCATTTCTCAACGTGCTTCCCTTACCATTCCCGATAATCCTCTTAGGCGTCTGAAAAGAAAATGGCCCAGAGACCTTCTTGTGTAGAATTTTTATTGAAGTACTACTGAAGAGTAGTTCTTTTTAAGTTTTGCCATGTTATTGTAATGGTTAACAACGCAATTAATTTAAATGTATATATTTTGTACAGTTGTAAATTTCAATAAATTGATATAATAATAAAAATAATAATAATAATAATAAATTTCAATACATATTAATTTTTGTTCATGAAAATTCTAAATAGATATTTTTTTGTTGCTTCGTGAATATAGTGCATTTAAATGTGATACTTTTTTAAACCACCACTCCTGACGGACCCTTGTATATAATGGACAAATCATGTAGCCGATAGGGCGTATATCGAAGCTAGCACTAGCGAAGCCTGCCAACGAAGGGAGGGAACTACCTTAAAGGGTCAGAGCATTATGCGATCCAGCAGAATTGGGCATCTTTCCCACTCGGATTGCACACATCTCTACAAATATATAGCCATGCAAGGCATCCGATGTGTTTTTGACCCAGTAGAAAGGTAACTCTTTAAGGGCTAAACCCTACTAATTTGTTCCTACATTACGTCCTTAATCTTAGTGTTTACGGACATTTATTTATCTTAACAAATGAAAAAATCTTATACAGCGGCTATGGCAAAACTGTTCCATCATCTCTACAAATAGAGGAATCATAAAAGTTATGTAATGTTATGTAACTACTGCAATCTTTCCTCCGATGTGTTTTCCAACCTGACTGATGTGAATGAAAAAATCCAAGGTCAGCTATAACTTGAGATATTTTCAATAACGGGAAAATTACAACCTCCGGATTTGGGCTCAACTATGCAGTTTTAAGGCTTCTAGATGACCTTAAAATTTTGTCTTAATCAAATGTGAGTAAAAATTTTTTCAGAAATTAACATCTAAAATCCTACAAAATTTTAAAGGTTAATTTTTGGGCAAAATTAAGTTTCTACAAGACCCTGAAAATAATATCAGTTTTTGTTACAAATTTTCCTCCTATATTATAAATAAGACTGATATAAAAATGATCCTATAAATTATAACCTCTCGAAAGGAGTTAGATTTTGATGAAAAATTTCAGATATAAGGGTTCCATGGGTTTTACGAGCATTTGAGGTCAAGTTTTTCATAAAAAAAAGTTTCCACATTTACAGCGGATTTTTAGTCATGAGAGTTTTTTGAGCACCCTGAATCTGCATAACGAAAGTATTTTTTTATTTACTTCAAATTTATTTCTCTATCTTGATTGAGAGCTAAGAAAATAAAACGTGAAAAAAATGGCGGCTAAACTCTAGTTTTGCACTATTGAGTAATAAACACGTATACTTCAGGTAAATGGACTGGACAAACAAGTAAACAATTCAAGAATGAGAAAACTGGAACTAGCTGGGACTGAAGATATTTATAAAAAGAGAAGCCTTTCAATGAAAACTAAAATTAAGCATTACAATTCAGTAATCAAACCAGAGAGTCTCTATGCTACAGAATGTATGTTCACCATGAAAATTGGAGAAATAGAAGGGATAGAGAAAAAAAAAAGGAAAATTTGGGGGCCATTGAAAGCAGACAAGGGAGAATTTACAAACGAAATGATGTCAGATTCAACCAGGAAAAGAGGAATCTAATTCTTTAGTTACATAATGAGTATAAATAACAACAGGCTTACGAAAAAAAAAATTTCAATCACGTTATATTAGCAAAAATGGTAGCCAATGGATTCTGGGAATTAAGAAAGACATGGTAGAGATTGGTATAACAGCTAACGTCTTGTATTAACAGCTTTCAGAGGAATGATACTAAACTATAAGGGTTTCCAGAAGAGAGAAAGAGAGAATGAATTAGCTATCTGGACAGAAGAGAGATGGAAACATCAAAGTGAACGGATGAAGAACTATTGGAAATCAAGGAAAGAAATACGGACATTATTGCATATGGTTACATTCACGCGTTCCGAGACGGCCAAAATAAAATAATAATAAAAAAAAACACGTACAATAAGGAATAAATAAATAAAGAAGAAAGAAAAAAAAGTTACTACATATGAATAATATAAACAATACAATACAATACAAATGTGAAATAAATAAAAAGAAATTAATAAAATTAAAAAAAAAAAAAAAAAAAAATTAAACGGGGAGTACTTTGAAATGAGGAGCTAGACTACCGGAATTTTAAAACGCAAATCTTTCTTATTGGCTCAATTTTCAAGCTAGCTACTCTTGGGTGGTTCTAAACTTTTAAAGATTAAGATTAAATGTGATGCGTATTTGTCGTATCTAACAAGTGTTTTCATAAACACGTCCAAACCTCATATGGCCTGGCGAATGTGGCAGCAGGATTATTACATGTGAGTAATACATTGATTACTAATATATTCAGCAACATTTTCTTTTACTTTAAAAGCCTCTAACTCATTTTATTTTTATATTCAATTAGGTGAAACACTGCATGATCCTACAATTATAGGGGTAGTTGAACTTTGAACTTTCAACAAAGTTGTTGACACCTGGTAGAACACGGGACAAATATTTCTACTCAAAACAAAATCAAATTTCTGTTACCTTATAAAACGATAATTGCAAGTTACCTACGCATATTCGTTCCTATGTTTCTAGTAATTTTTCAAAAATTCTATTCAGGTTTTCCTGATGCATTTTGTTTTGTTAGGACCAATGTTCCAAGTAAAGTGAATCAAGTCCATGGCATTTAAAGGTATTCATGGTATTATATAGAGAAGTGATTTAATGGATAAGTGGAGTTATCTTTCAAAATTGAACATGCATACTTAAGAAACGTTTTAAAACAAAGCAAAGGGTCTATACCAGTTCTCCTGCCATCAAATCCAAAACAACTATAATATTTAAATCCTTAATGGGTATCTACTAACGAAAACCAAGTATGGTATTGTGTACAACTCGCAAAGCTTTATAATTAAAAAAAATTATATAGTTATGAAAGATATATTGTAAGATAAAAATTTTTATGTAAATTTAAAATAGATTAAATAAATACGTACCAAAATTACAGTAAACTTATGCAAAGCAAGAAACAAAAACTCACCTGAAACAGAAAATAAAATAAAAATTATAATCAAATAAAAAATATAACTATCTATTTATTCAAAAATATAAAGAAATATAGGTAAATAAAATGAATAGAATGAAGAAAGGCAAATGGGATATTCAAGAAGGTTTCCATTACATTGGTAGGGAAACAGGAATTGTTTTAGCTGCAAAAAATATGGCTTTTAAAGTTAGTTTTCGTCCCAGAGTTCCCTAAGGATCCGAAACGAGATTCCTATAATACTGGGGAAAACTAGACAAGATCGAATAAGGAATGCAAGAGTAAGAGGAGGAGCTAGGTGTTATAGTTTGGGAGGGAAAAAGTACTGAAATGTTATAGGCAATTTAAAAGAATGGGAGACGACCGTAAGACCAAGTGGTTTAGCGTGACCGGGACCGGAAGAAAGACCACCTAGAGACAGATCAAGACACATGTATCTCAATTATATGATACGCATAGTTCAGTGCAAGGTAGTACCATCTCGGGGGTGAGAAGGCTTACTCAGGAAAGGGTTCTCTGGGCACAAAGGAGGTAGAAAAGATACTAATTTTTTTTTGTGATATGAGATATAATTTTTAATAATATATTAAAAATTCTTATAAATAACTATTTATTTAAAAATATCTACAATTGAAATTCGGATTAAAGTTATCAAATCCGACTACTCCAAAATTTACTAGACAAGTATTCAAAGGTCCATATAAATTACGAAATGATTAATTTACATGAAAGTAATTAGACACATTTGGACATACGGATTTGAGCTTTAGGGCTCCAAATCAATTTTAGTTACGTCCTCTATGCTTCTTATTATGTCACAAATATATTTATCCATAAAGATCATAATGATCCATATGCTGCTGATTTGGCCAAATGAAATAAACCCATCCTTTCATAGTAAACTAGATATTAACTCAAATCCACAAGCCTCTCAACTTGTCTCACTCTCCATTCCCGATAATCTTCCAAGTCGTTTGAAAAGAATATGGCCAAGAGACTTTCTAATGTAGAACTATTGAATTGTTACATGTAAGTAGTTCTTTTATTTTATTGATATTTGTAATAATTTTCCCCAAATATACTTGTTGTATATAACGTATATAATTTTAAAAATTAATAAATGTTTTTCAAAAAAAAATTTTTTTGATTAATAAAGCTTAATGAGCTCCAATATTGGATATATCAGTCTTGAAAATTGCAGATTTATTATATTTGATATTTATTATATTTGATTATATTTATTATCAATATATTTGATTAATTTGAGCTAACGAATAGGCAATCTACATGTACAGCACACTGAATAGAAACGTTGCTATTGTTTTAGATGTTAAATGAATTCATAACAATCTTCATAACAATAGTTAATTCAAAACAATAGTGAACTCCGGTGATCTAGATTACAACAGATGTTTAGAATTGCCGAATCATCGACCTATTGGAAAGGTGTAAGAGAGGCTGAACCAACTGAATTTGAATATTCGATCTGAATCTAATAGACC
This sequence comes from Euschistus heros, assembly GCA_003667255.2. NCBI lineage: Eukaryota > Metazoa > Arthropoda > Insecta > Hemiptera > Pentatomidae > Euschistus > Euschistus heros. Next base: position 9,530 of record RCWM02001409.1, read on the forward strand.
CACTGAGCTAGCATGAAATAAAATTTAATTTATTTAAAATAACGTCAGTAAGAAGTTTTGTTGTCTGTTTGTTGAGGCTTAGTGCTCGTATGTATTTAAACATGGGTAGAAACGACAGGTTACCAACCTATTCTAGCTACAGTAGGAGGGTCATGGTTCAATCCGTGGGTTCACCAGAAAAATAATTTTTAACCCGCCCAGGGGGGTTCAAACCCACGAACTCCCATACAGAGCTGCGATCCTCACCCTAACTCACTCGGCCATAGAGGCCACCAGTAAGAGGTTTTACCCTAAACTTAGTCAACCTAATTGTCACAGCGGGGAAATGTTTCCAAATCTTATTAGCCTTCAGTCTCTCTTCTCCCCTTCTTTTCCTAGTTCAACACTATTTTATTTATAAAAGTCCAAGTGCAAAAACATCCTTTATTTATGATGTAAAAAATATTATTTAAATAATTTGTTTGAATAATATTAACATACCTTTGTCATAACGTATTTCCCATATATATCCAAGAACTTATTTTTTTAATATATAAATTTATTGAAAATATATACATCAAGTAAATGTATTGACAACGATTATAATAACTTGTTAAAACATGAAAAAAAACTACTCATCAGTAGCACTTAAAAAATTCTACACTAGAAGGTCTCTAGGCCATCTTCGTTTCAGACGCCTCGTAGGATTATCAGGAATGGATTGGGAAGCAAGTTGGGAAACTAACGGATCTGAGTGGTTATGGAGATTACTATGAAAGGAAAGGTATCTGGTGTGGGCTAAATCAGCAACATATGGAACATTAAGATCTTTATGGATAGGTTTATTGGTGACAAAGTAGGAGCATTGAGGATTTTTGTAAGGTTAGAATACGAGATGAATTTATCCGAGAACTGAATGGTTTAGTGGATGAAGGGGTTATCTTACATTAAAAAAAAAAAAAAAAAATACAATCTAGTTCTTTAAATGAATAATTTATGTGCAGAGGGGGTAGCCAAATCTGAATTTTTAAGAAAAAAAAACATGAAAAAGATGTATGAAAAAGCTAAAGGGACAATGTAACATTTGCCTGATAAAGGAAAATGTAAAAAAAAAAAACAACTTTAAGAAGATCAAAATTGAATTTTATTACATAAACCCTTCATCTACCAATTTTCCTTCGCCTGATGACAAACTAGAAGACTCTTTCCAAAAAGTGATGTGCATGAGCCAAAATGTAATGACTGTGAAGCTAAATACAGTGGAAAAAACTGGACGATCATTAAATCAAAGATTAAAGGAACACATAGTCGACATTATTATGTAAAACTAACCAATATGAAATATCGCTTCTTTTTTTTTATTTTGCTCGTTTACTGTAGTATTCCACAATGCCTTATTGTGAAATTTCGAATCTGATCAGAAATTAAGAAGACCAAATATAAGTAATGTATGTTTTACAGATTTCTAGAATTTTACCACAGTTAGGCCTCGTAGAATGCAACGGTAAACGAAAGAAATAAAAATGCGTTTTTCCACATTCGTTAGTTTTAAATAGTGGTGATGATAGGATTGCATACAATTATAACAACAGAATTCCAAATTCGCAATCCATTTAAATAAAAATGATCGTTAATTGAACTAAGGACTCAGGAGGAAAACTGAAGAATAGAATAGAAATTAAAAAAAAAAAAAAAATGTATTCTGGAACAAAGTCCCTTAAGAATAACCTTTACATGACTGAATAAGATAATTAATAAAAAAATATAATTAAAAGTAAGTACAAGTTTACAATAAAATAGGTAATAAAAAGAAAAAAAATCTATACTTTTTATATATAAGCACATACACACAATATACACAAATAAACTAGATATACAATCGGTGATGGAAAAAATATTATATACAAAGTTGATTGAACGATAGATTTCTGGTGTTACACGTAGTAAAGAATAAAGATAAATAAAATATCTTGTAAAGGAACAGAAAAAAATTATAGACAAAAATAAAAATAGTGAATAAAAGAGAAATCATTATCATAAGATTGTTGAAACTAGCTAAAGTTTTATATTTGGTATAATATGATGAAATTCATTTATAAAATTAGATAGCATTTGACTGGAGAGACAGGATTACGTACAATTGTCATTAGGTATAAACTATTTTACAATTAAATATTTATGAATCATTAAAACGAAAAAAAAAAAACCCAACCAGTCATAGGGAAAACTTAAAGGACAACCTATCTGCATGACCCTTTCTTCTATTTACACTCAGTCTGTCTAGGCCCTGATTCCTTTCAGAAGCCCTTTTCATTTCGTCTTTCTTAGGTGAGTACTAAAGTTGTTGATTTCTTGTCTTAGATTAATCTGAAAATAAAATTGCTGTCTTGATTTTTTTTTTTTTTTTTTATGTTATTAGAAATGATGGTGGATATTTTACTTTCGGGAACTCTTTAAATTAAAAATTCCATTGTAAGTGGCTAATAATTTAATTGTATAATCTTAATAATTGTATTTATCCTTTAATAACATTACGATTAGATCAACTGGTAAGGTTACTTTTTATATTTTTATAAAAAAAAAAAAAAAAATTCTCTTCAATTAGTAGATAGATTATTTTAAAATTTTGAAGATTCTTAAGTAGCTATTTTATTTATTTGATAATATAATAATAATAAAATAATAAATAAAATAATGAGAAATGCAGGGATATAAATAATACAATAAAACAAAGAACTCTATAACGAAAATCTTTTTTTTTGGAATGTAATAGTAGGCAGGGATGGGAAGGAGTGGTGGGGGAAGAAATTCAAGGAATGTAACAAGTGACGTGGTTCAGATTTATTGAATTCCGTGGTTTGGAAAATATTCAACATCGTCAGGGGAGGGGCGGGGGGGGGTATGGAGGGTTCAGGAGGTGCCAACCTTCAGGGTTTTATCTTCCTAGGCACAACCGAACAATTCCACAATTTATCTACCTTTTCTTAATTTTTATTTTTATTTACTTTTTAAACATTTTATAACAAGTTAGAAATCGAACTAATAATTTTTTTTTTTTTTTTAAATAGGGTAAACCAGACATTATTAACAACTCAGATAGTTATTGTCATCCTAGCTTAAAAATTAAGAAGAAAACATAAGAAAATTCCTTTTATACTATTAAGCTGTGTTAAAATGCTTTCAATTCTGTCCGTATTTAAAAAGATATCCTCAGGGTGCCAGTGATTTTGCATTATTTATTGTCACTATCTCGTTTGGTGTGAGATTTATTGTCTAGCTTTAAGTATGGTAATTAAGAGACCATAACTGTAAATGTCACCTTTATTGGACTATTCTGTCTATAATTATAGTATGAATAATTATATATATATATAACATAAAATAATTTATATATATTTATAAATTATTATATGTTATATTTATTACGAGCTAGCGAGTGTCAAAATGTTACATTTTTGAGGTTGAAAAAAAAAAAAAAAGTTACATAAATTACGTGATTTTTTTTATTCGAATCAATATGGCTCCCAAACGGTAGGTTCAAGCGACAAATAATATATTAAAAAAATTAAAAATTTATTCCATTCTGACTAAGGAACTGTAGTCAAATTTTCGGTCCGAGCTACACCAACTTAGCTAGAACGTATTAAAAAAAAACGTCAAATTAAAAAAAAAATAGGGAAACGTTACTCTTTTCATTTAAAGTAATACAGATCTTCAACGGTAGGTCCTAGCAACAAATGTTATATGACAAAATGTATTCTTAATTAAATTTTTGACTGGAGAACTGTCGTCAAATTTTCGTCCGAGCCACGTCAACTAAGTTAAAGTGTTACATTTTTGAATGTGAAAAAAACGTTACAGAATAAAAGTATTGATCCCAAGCCAAAAGACATATCAATGTAAAAAAAAACTATTAAGGTATATTTTATGCCACAAAAACTATCCATATACTTTTTAGATTACAGAGGCGTTAGAACTGTAGTCAAGAATGTATTAAAGTAGTCTCTAAAATAAGCTGTTTTTTTGCAACGGACTGATGAATTATAAATTTGCCACTTCTATTGAGATTATTTTATTAGAATACTAGTTTCGAATGCTAAATATTCATCTTCAGTTCTAAAACAAACAAAATTTTCAACACATCAGCACTTTGATACATGGATTATATATACTAAAGTTTTAAAAAATGTAAGACAAGTAATTATTTTCATTAAGCGATTAGCGAAATTGATAATTTGGATTTTATTATTGTATACTTCTATATATTCTATAATATATCTATTCATTTACTCTTTGATTTACCGATCGTCAAGTTTTTCAAAATAACCATAATACAAAATTAAGACTTGGGAATAAAAATAATAGATCAAGTAGAAAATAGCCTAAAATAAAATATTTATGAATCATTAGAAATAATCTGACATTCCAACACATCCTACCACTGTCCTCACCACTTATGCTGATGACACATGTGTGTTATCAGTAAACAATGATCCCTTAATTTCCTCCAAAACACTCCACTACCATATCCTAACCCTTCAAGAATGGTGTCAAAAATGCAGAATCAAAATAAATCCAAAAAAAATCTCACCAAATAACCTTTACCCTTCGCCGTAAACCCACGACTACCTGTCCTACAGTATCCTTTCATGATATTCCACTAATCCCTGTTGAACAGATCCGCTACCTAGGCCTCCAATTGGACAAACGTCTTACTTGGGAACCACATACAAGACTGCCCGTCGTTACAGATTACTTCAACATTTATTAGACAAACGTTCAAGAGCTCCCAATTAATTACAAAAGACTAATACATGACTGTGATTAGACCTATTGGACGTACGGAGTTGAACTTTAGGGCTCCACTAAACCATCCAATTCATTTCGTATCCAATCCTTACAATCCAAAATCCTCAATGCTCCTTACTTTGTCTCCAATAAACTTATCCATAAAGATCTCGTTGTTCCATATGTTGCTGATTTAGCCCAAACCAGATACCTATCCTTTCATAGTAAGCTCCATAACCACTCAAATCCCTGATTTCTCAACTTGCTTCCCAAACCATTCATGATAATCCTCCTAGACGTCTGAAAAGAAGATGGCCCAGATACCTTCTAGTGTAGAATTTTTATTAAAGTGCTACTGATGAGAAGTTATTTTCAAATTTCGTCAGGTAATTGTAATAGTTAACAGCACATTTACTTGATGTATAAATTTCAATAAACTGTTATTAAAGAAAATAATAAAAGAATAAAATAAATAAAAAAAAAATCAATAAATAAAATCGTTTAAAACCGATCCAGGTTTTTGTTAAAATGTCCAGATAAACATTTTCAATAGCCCCATTTTAAAGCTGTTTCCAATAGAAACGAAAAAATCCAATGATTCATAGGGGAAATCCCATGGATTACCCCAAAAATTTAACCTACCCGCCCTCTTCCCCTTTCCACGATGTATTTCAGATATCTGTTAGATCTCCTCAGGTGAGGACCAATATTTGATATCTTGTCTTACATTTTTGAAAACTTTAATATGATGATTCCCGTAACATAAGAGCTGATGTGTTGAAAATTTTGTTTGTTTTAGAACTGAAGATGAATGTTTAGCATTCGAAACTAGTTTCTAATAAAATAATTCAAATAGAAGTGGCAAATAATTCATCAATCCTAATTGTATTGAACCTTCTATACCATTATGCGAATTACAGACTTTAATGTTATATACAAAAAAAAAAGCTCCACATTTATTCAATTATTTGGTAATAGCTCAATCGAAGGGAACTATAAAAAAAAAAAAAAAAAAAAGCATTGCAATAATAAATTAATCTCAATACTATTTCAATATTAATTGCCTTTAAAGATTCAGGACCCAATATTTGTATTGGAAGTAGAAGTGGTTGGCGTGACGTGTAACTGACACGGGAGCCTCGCGTGCGCGCCGGGTCACCGCCGGATTAGACAAGTGCCACTACCGTCACGAAACTACCCCAGCGATATTAATTTAGCGAAAAAAAGAAAGAAAATCAACTGGACACTGCCACAGCGGATCGCTTGACGTATATAACAGATACTATATTTTTAACAATTCGAAAACGGTACAAATGATAATTTTTTTTTTACTGTGGGAGCAAACAGATTATTTTCTTCCTCCAGAGGCAGTTTGCTGGAAATACTGGAAGTTGAGGAAGAGTCCCGTTGGGATTGTATATCATCGACTCCGGGGTGAGGAAGGCAATACAGGCAGAACTAACTGCTCTCCTAACTCCTCTTTTCTTTATTTCTTTTTGTTCTGCTTTCTCGAAGAATAGGTGAAAAAGTCAAGGAATCGAGGTAATAAATATAAACGACAAAGACTGGTTAGAGGAGCAAGTTTTTAACGTATCACATATCGGGCTTTTCCTTATGAAATGTCCGTTTTCAAAGGAAAGGCAATTCAGTAAAACAATTTTATGAAACCAAATTAGATTAGTCGACCAAGCCCATCATTTTTTCCACTGGAATTCGGGTGACGTCGGCAATGTTCGAGGTCCTTCGTTTATAGCTATACAGCCATCTGTTCATGTAGCTACAGGTATTTATTATATTTTTGCAAACGGGCCGATGTGTAACGGAGTGTTTTTTTTTTTTAAACGAAGCAAAAGTCAGCTTAGATAATTAATTCTGAAATTTGCAATTCAATCATGCTGACAAAGATCGTCTTAGATATATAAAAAACACAAAATATTTAAAGGCCGGGTTATACACTCATGCCATTTGCACAAACTGGCTTGTGTAAATCAAGTCTAAAGACATTTTGCTGTTCACACGTTCAGTTCTGTTTGTGCAGTTGTGAGTTGAAAACCTCTGTTTTTTGTTAAACAGGGAAAGTTGTAACGAAGAAATATTAATTCTTGCAACGGCTGCGTTTTGTATTATTAAGAAAAAGGGCAAAACGGTAGTCACTAAAAAGAAATGGTGTAAACCATAGTGCTGAAAAATAATGAGTTTTTAAAATTATTTTTTACCAAAATCTCCTTGCTGACCCTCTGGGTCTAATGTTTCTACATAGCGGTCGCTGTATTCTTTACATTTCACTTACCACAAACACGGAAATGGCTTAGATTAATAACAACTTGAACTGTGTTTATTAATGTTAACATGTTAACTCAAAATATAGCATGGAACAGGTGATCAAACGAAAAATGTGCATGCACTAGGCTGCAGCTGAGGCTGAAGCATCGTTTACAGTAATGCAACAATCTCAAGTCAGATTTTTGCCACGTAAGTTCACCTTCGCAAACCGGCCTTATCACATGTAACTGTAAACAAAAACGTGATATAATTGCTAAATAGCAGTTTCCTATCATTATGTAACACTGCAATTAAGAATTTTATTTTTTAATTATGACACAAAAACAAAACTGTTATTTAAAAAGAATTAGTTGTGTACCGAAGTTCTTTTTTTCAGAAATTATAGAATTAATCGAATTTATTTTTTGTTAATATCATCATCATCTTTCTTAAGGTGTGCCGACTAAAGGAAGCAACTGATTGACTGAAGATTACTTAATCTTATTATTAATTTAATTCTATAATTGTTACTTATGTTTCGCTTTATGTTCTTAATTTTATAGACGGCAGCTATGTCGTTTTCGTATGTTTTCAAATAATGAAAACGAATGTTTCATATGAAACGACCTAGTATATATGTATGTATGTATGTATATATATATATATATATATATATATATATATATATATATATATATATATATATTTATATATATGTTCTTAATTTCTTTATAATAATATATTTTTTAATTTTTGTATAATTACAAGGGCTACAATTCTATATTGTTTTTAGATGTTAACAGACCCAGAATAAAGTTTATTTTCATACAATCATACATTAATAAATTAGCAAGAATGTTTTTTTTTTGAAAAAACAAAAAAAAAAAAAAAAAAAAAACCCAAAACATTGACAAAATAAATATTCTGTTTAAAGGGTCAGTACGCTTTGGGGAGACAAAAACCACAAGCATATATTTGCTCAATGGCGCCTTTTATCAGTGGTGATGGCTAAACGAGAAAATGCGGCAGGTTCCACTGTCATTTTGTCTAAGCTTAGTATTTCATTTCAAATTAATGTATTTAAATAAACAATGATATATAAATATGTTACAACAAATAAATAAAAGAGTGAGTTTTAAAATGAAAAAAAAAAATAAATAAAAAGTACACCATCTCAAGGGGCTTTAAACGTTAATAAGTGTCATATCTGAAAATATCCACTAGTTTTAAAGTTCACTAGTCTTTCAATTACCTTTCAAATATATTTTAGAAAATCCTCAGAAAACTTTGAAAAAAAATACGTTACTAGCATTATCTTCCCGCATACTAGATGTAGTTTTATTTAATTTTGTATAAATTTGTAAATTTTAATAAATAACCAAAAAAACATGAAAATAAATATCATGAAGCCGGGTTGTTCAGATATATAAATGTTATAATTAGAGATTTTTTCTTCTGTTTTTTTGCAAATAGGCCAGTATGTAAAGGAATGGTAATAAAAAAAAATAAAGAAAAATTCAGCAATTTACTTAACTTAAATAGTCGATTGTGAAATTTGGAATTGAACCATACCTAAAAATATATCGTGTTTATAGACTTATAGGTGTAACACAAAAATATCTTACATGTAATTTTAAATAAAAAACGTATGTAAATTTCTAAAGTAGTAGTTTTTCTTCACGTATTCCTACCTTTATGATACATTTCAATTATTATTTAATACTTTTTTTTAAATTATGATACAAAACCAAAACTGTGTTACTCAGAATAGGACAGCTTACCCATTTACATATAACCACACCATTTGTAAAAAAAAAAAACAGACATCGGAGGGTTATCTGGAATGGAATGAGAAACAAGGTGTGACACTAATGGATATGAATGGTTGAGGAGTTTGAACGTTTGTCAAGTAAATGTTGAAGTAGTCGAAAACGACTGGCAGTTTCTTGTCGTTTTAGTCTAGTATGTAGATTCCACGTAAGACGTTTGTCCAAGACGTTTGTCCAAGTGGAGTCCTAGGTAGCGGATCTATTCAACGGGGATTAGTGGGACATCGTTCAGGGATACTGTAGGGCAGGTAGGTTTGCGACGAAGGGTAAAGGTTATTTGATGGGATTTATTTAGATTTATGTTGATTCTCCATTTTCGACACCTTTCTTGAAGGTTTATGATATGGAATTGGATGTTCTGAGAGGCAATAAAGGGACCATTGTTTGCTAGGTTGTCAGCTGTATACACCGTGTGGAGGATTAGACCTAGGATACTTTCTTGAAGACTTTACGAAGTATAAATTTATAACAATATATAAAATATGAAATTATAAAAAATTTGTGTAAATTAGTAGGAATATAAAATTTATATTATAAATTTATAACAATGGCCTAATTCCCGACTAGTCGGCCCATTTCTAGTTATAATCCTATAAGTAATTTCAAGAATATTATTTTCCTTAAAGAAACATTAACAACTAGCATTATACCACGCTCTTTTATTATTATCAAGTCAATTGGTAAATAATTTCCTCCGTTGAAGACATGGAGCAGAGGAAAGGCAATAAAGGTCACAAGGAAGGCTGCCTATTCAAATCGAAATGCTTTTAGCTCCGGTTCTTTTATTCATAATGCTCTCTTAGAACAGTTTTATTTATATAAAATACGCTGCGCTGATTTTCAGTATTCTGGATTTTTAAGGGGCGCATTTTAAACCAGTAATTCGGGCTAAAAATACAAAGTTATTCTGTCAGAAATATGGGAGGTGTTAGATTAATTGGATGGAGGTGTAAGATTGGTGTATTTTTTTTTTTTTTTTTTTTTAATAGGTATTATTCCTCTAGTGATTTATTTATATGTGTTTATTATTTATGTTCTATAATTGAGGGATGAAAATGGAAAACGCTGTAAATGTCAAAAATAAAATAAAAACATTTTTAATTGGAAAATTAATAAGTTCTATCGCCAATGTAATGGAAACAGTGGTACGTACCTTTCTTGGTATCAATCCCTTTATGATAGGTACCTACAACTGTTTCCATTACATTTCGGGTAGAACTTATTAATTTTCCATTTTTTTTTCCATTTATTGATATTTACAACTGTACAGAATAATACAACAAGTAAATGTGTTGACAGTGAATACAATGGCATGTAAATAACTTGTGAAGAACTACTCACTAGTAACACTTCAATAAAATGTACACTAAAAGGTCTCTAGGCCATCTTCTTTTCAGACGCCTCGGAGGATTATCAGGGATGGAGGTGGAAGCAAGATAGGAGACTAGTGGATTGGAGTGGTTATGGACCTTACTATGGAAGGATAGGTATCTGGTTTGGGCTAACACAGCAACATATGGGACATTAAGGTCTTTATGGATAAGCTTATTGGTGACAAAGTAAGGGGAATTTAGGATATTTCTAAGCATTTTGGATTGTAAGGATTGGATACGAGATGAATTGGATGGTTTAGTAGAGCCCCAAAGCTCAACTCCGTACGTCCAAATAGGTCTAATAACAGTCATGTAAATAAGTCTTTTGTAATGAATTGGGAGGTTTAATCGTTTGTCTAGTAAATGTTGAAGCAGTCTGTAACGACGAGCTGTTTCTTGTCGCTTTAGTCATGTATGTGGATTCCAAGTAAGATGTTTGTCCAAATGGAGTCCTAGGTAGCGGATCTGTTCGACAGGGATAAGTGGAATATCATTGAAGGATACTGTTGGACAGGAAGTCTATTTTATTTTTATTTTTCCAATTAAAAATGTTTTATAATTTTATTTTTGGCATTTACAAGCGTTTTACATTTACTTGCATCAATTTTTGTTGGATATTGTGGGAAGTGATTTAGAATGACACGATTTTTTATTTTCCACAATGCAGTGGCTTTCCTTAACCTAAGTTAATAATGTATCCCTCCATATTCTTCTATGGGCCCTTTCCTCTCTTAGGCCACGTCCCATCATGTACTCGTATATTTCCTTCTTCCACCTTTTCCGTTTCCTTGTTTTCGTCTTTATAGTATTCTCCATCCATAGACTTTCCAACTTAGCCTTCCAAGATTTTTTTTTTTCTTTAGTTATACATCAAACTAGCTTTCCCTCATCGTGACCAATAAAAATTATTAAAATGAACTGAAAAAATAAGGCAACTTCAGTCCATGTTCCCATCTACTTATCATTATTAAGCAGTTATCAGCATCATACATGCATAAGTTAAATGCTATTGTGTGCTACTCATGAAAATACGGAAAGTACTTACTTGAGTTGCGAAGAGCATTCACTTAAGATTTCCGATTGATTTATTTTAATAACGATTGGATGGCTTAGGGCATTTTCACGATTACTTGTATTGTGTTTCACTATCACTAATAATGTACTTGTTTACCGAACTGAACTCTACTGTGAAATAAAATGAAAATGAAAGAGTACGTTGTAAAGTGGAGAAAATCAAATTAGAAATTCCAGGAAGCTAGTACAAAGAAGACGTTTCTCAACACAATACCATTTCTTTAACGAGTTTGAAGAAATGATTGGGAGCCAAGTTTTTTTTTTTCTTTTTGGAAAATTATGTAGGTAAATGTTATTGTTGTTTATTTCGTTTAACGTCCCTTTATGCTGCTATGGCTAATCGGACGATGCTACGGTGGGAGTCCTAAATTTTGCCTATCCAGGTATAATTAGGATGACATCGCACAGGCTCGGGACCCCCATTTTACGTCCCTTCCGAAGGACGGCATAGCTAAGGATTTTTTACTCCCTTTGAAAAATCCTAAGGTCATCTGCCGGGCTGCGAACCCGCGATCTTGGGTTTAGTAGGTTGCTATGCTAACCACTACACCACAGGTGACCCTAAATGTTATGGTTAATAATTTTAAAATAAATCATAACTTTTCTCGAACAGCACTATAAAAAGAAACTTCAATATTTTTAATGAAATATCAAAAAGTTCGCTTTTGGACACTTAGAACCTAAAATGTGCGAATTTCTGCAGTAACCCCTAAAAACGTGCTATTTCGTGCAGTAACCCCCAAAACGTGCAATTGCACGGGAATCCGGTCTCTAGTGATCACAAACGAAAAATGGCTTGTTCTTTAATGAACTAAATAAAGTAAAATAAAATATAAAATTAAAATAACTTCCATTCATATATATTTACACTCAGGCTATGACCCTCTATTCTAGTTTTCCTACCGCACCATACGAGGGATGCAGGGTACAGGGAGATCCTAGTGCTTCTAAACATTTTCAATAATAGTAAATCAGCTAATTAAATGGATATAATTTAATAGAAACAGGATCAGCAATACTGAATATTGAAATTATTGACCTGATGAAGGGAGCACTAAATTGTGGCGTAAACCGGTTGTGTAAGGTTAGAACCAAGCCGGAAATACAATACCCTTAATTCAAACTAAAGTCCTTATTGAATTTTCTCGGACCAGAGCACAACTCGATCTTGATTGAGCCCTCTCAATCTCAGGATGCAACATCAAGTGATTATTTCTATTACCGTTATATTCTGGAGTCAGTTATATTCGATGGTAAAAAAAAAATATAACATCATTCTAACAAGGGATGGGTATCGTAAGAAAAATGTGGATACTTCATATCGTGAATTGTTTTGTGCTCATAATTGATAGAGATACATAATATAAATATAGAGGATACATAATTAATTAAAAAAAAAATTGATAAAAAGCTAAACTTTAGAGGGCACCTTATGATTTATTTATTTCTATTATGAACATTAAAAAGTGACAGCTAGGAGGCTGATAGAAGGAAAGGTGAAAGAAAAAAACTGGTCTTACTGTTTTTCAATATATTCTCCTCTAAGTTCAACACACTTAATACAACGCTTTGGCAACATTTCTATGCCATGAAAAAAATAATTTTCTTCTTTGTTAAAAAAATGTTCTTCCACTGCTGCTTGGAAAAAAAAAACGCGTAAAAATTCATTGCAGCAGTGAACTCGTTTCTGTTTTGAGCAGCTGAAAGAATTTTTGGAACCCACCTTGCACTAACCTTGTTCATATGCAAATGTTCTTTGATGATCCTCAAAACACTTGTTTCTGAAAGCCCCAACCTCGCTGCTATTTCCTTGGTTTTCAGTCACAGCACTCAGACAGCAATTCAAATTCCACAAGTTGGATTGTTTCAGAAATGACAGCTTCCAATGGGCGACCGGGACTCGGGTAATCTTTTAGACGTTTTCTCCCTTACTTAAATAATTTTGCCCATTCTTTCACTCTAGAATACGAGGGGGAGGCCTATCTGTATACACAATCCAACCGCTGTTTAATTTGCGCAGGAGTAAGACCCTCTTTACAAAATAATTTAATAAACACACGGTACTCGAGTTTGAACATTATAAAAATGGGGAGTTTCCTTCAAGGCTTACACTGACTGACAGGACTGAGAAGTGCGGGCGATGGGTGTGCAATGAGCAGGCATGACACGTTTGAAGGACCTTAGTACGTATTCAGGATATTAAGACCGTTTGATCAACCGGCAATAACTTAATTTGATAATTTTTAATTTATTTTTATTATTATTTCACTTTTCTTTGTGGAAACATTGTTTTAAATACTACTATCATGTTTAAAACGATATTCTTGTTCATTTTGTCGTTTTAGTTAATTTATTTCAGGGAGGTAATATTGTTCGCTTCCGTACAAGTACATGAGCCCCCTTGTAAATAATAAATAATAAATAGTGCCGCATTACACAGTCCAATAGCGTCACCGTGAGATCAATGGCTTGGTTGCTAAACGACTTAGGTATTAATAAAAAATATAAAAATAAAAATGAAAAAAAAAAACAGATAAAAAAGTTAATTTGTTTCACAACTTAAAAAAAAAAAAATTATTCCAAATGTTTAAAAGTAGTTTTATTATGAACTAAACAGCAGATAAGCAGTAGGTACTTACAAGATACTTACAAGGGGACGTTTGCAGTTGTAACTCACAGATTTGAATGCCGATTTGTGTGTGGGTAGTAGGGACCTATAATAGTGCAAAACTAAGTTATAGCCGCCAATGGGCATTAGGACCGAGAAAAAAAATAAAATATGAAAATCACGTTTTATTTTTTTTCTTAGCTCTTAATCAAGATAGAGAAATAATTTCTTTCACGTTCAATTGCAGTTATGTATGCTATTTAATATAAAAATACTTCGTTATGCTCAAGACACCACCCGGCATTAGGGTGCTCAAAAAAAACTCTAAAAAAATGACAAAATTCCAAGAAAATCCGCTGTAAATCAGTGGAAACTTTTTTTCATGAAAACTGACCTCAACATTTCGATTTAACGCACCATAAAACCCTTATATGTGAAATTTCATCAAAATCAAAAAATATTAATTTTTTACCCCTTTCGAGGAGGTTCAAATTTTGAAGTTGAGATTTCATCAACATTTCTACCGGCCCAACAACTGCTGTGTTCAACCGATTACAATAGTAATAGAATCACAAGAATCAGCGTAAATTCTGTTTTTTATCCATGCATATAACATTGGGTTTACTCCAGATTTTAGTGGACGGGGAAAAAACTGATGTGAATGAAAAAATCCAAGGTCAGCTGTAACTTGAGATATCTCAATAAGGGAAAATCCAGCGACCTCCGAATTTGGGACTGAACTATGCAGTTTTACGGCTTCTAAATGACCTTAAAATTTTGTCTTAATCGGTGGCGAAATATGTGAGATTTATTATTTACATTTCTTCAGAAATTGACAGCCCTTAAATCCACAAAAATCCTACACAATTTTAAAGCTAAAAAAAAAATATTTTTGATTTCGACAAAATTAAGTTTCTACATGTTTTTTGAGATGAGGAATTTGAAATAATATCAAGTTTTTAGTTAAAAATTTTCCTCACCTATATTATATAAATAAAACGTTTTTAAAATGATCTATTTCTATTATTATTTACTTTTTATCCAAGATGAAATTTCTAAAATAAGTCCAAGTTTTAAAAAAAAAAAAGTATATATTTTTTAACCAAAACCTGATATTTAAGATTTTTTATTCATCAATCTTAGGATTTCTATGCAATTAGAAATTAAAATATGTCATTTTAAAAACGTCTTATTTATATAATATAGGTGAGGAAAAACTTTTAAACTAAAAATTGATATTACTTTCAAATTCCTCATCTCAAAAAACATGTAGAAACTTAATTTTGTCGAATTCAAAAATATTTTTTTTTTTACCTTTAAAATTGTGTAGGATTTTAGTAGGCAAGAAGGGGCTGTCAATTTCTGAAGAAATGTAAATAATTTGCGCTATCTCACATATTTCGCCACCGATTAAGACAAATTTTAAGGTCATCTAGAAGACTTAAAACTGCATGGTTTAGCCCTAATCCGGAGGTCGCAGGATTTCTCCTAATTGATATATCTCAAGTTATAGCTGACCTCGGATTTTTTCATTCACATCAGTTTTTGTCCACTAAAATCTGGAGGAAATCCAATGTTATGCATGGATAAAAAAGCAGAATGTATGCCGATTC
This sequence comes from Euschistus heros, assembly GCA_003667255.2. Lineage (NCBI taxonomy): Eukaryota > Metazoa > Arthropoda > Insecta > Hemiptera > Pentatomidae > Euschistus > Euschistus heros. The sequence goes on from RCWM02001409.1 coordinate 25,056, forward strand.
TGTGATTTCTATTACTATTGTAATCGGTTGAACACAGCAGTTGTTGTGGACGGTAGAAATTGTTGATGAAATCTCAACTTCAAAATTTGAACCTCCTCCGAAACGGGTAAAAAATTAATATTTTTTAATTTTGATAAAATTTCAGATATAAGGGTTTATGGATTGTTAAATCGAGATTTGAGGTCAGTTTTTCATAAAAAAAAGTTTCCACTGATTTACAGCGGATTTCCTTGGAATTTGTCATTTTTTTAGAGTTTTTTGAGCACCCTAAAGCCGGTGGTGTCTTGAGCATAACAAAATTATTTTTATATTAAATACATACATAACTGCAATTGAACGTGAAAGAATTATTTCTCTATCTTAATTAAGAGCTAAGAAAAAAAATAAAACGTGATTTTCATATTTTATTTTTTTTTCTCGGCTCCTAATGCCCATTGGCGGCTATAACTCTAGTTTTGCACTATTATAGGTCCCTACTACCCACACAAAAATCGGCATTCAAATCTGTGAGTTAAAATGCAAACGTCCCCTTGTTAGTATCTAATATATATTTATCTATAGTTAGTTTAAAGTTGGACACAATTTAATCTTGATTAATTATTTCACTACAAATATCCTGGAATCAATCACCTAATTTTTTTTTTTTTTTTTTCTCTTTCAGATTTTTAATTTAATCATGATTTATTTGTGTGTATATTGCCTTATGTATATTATTTGTATATAGTGAATTCAAATTGGTGGATCATGGTAGAAAAATTGCGTTTTTTTCTACAACATACAAAATGCATTTAACCGACTATTCACATGTGTCACGGTACGATACACCGTATCGTATTATTTTTTAATTGCCCATCTAAAAATGCTATGAAAATCAAAAGATTTAATTAATCATACATAAAATTTAATTAAGTTATTAATAAGATTTAATAATGATTTAATGATTGTTTAATCATTTTAAGATTTAATTTGTCATTTATAAACTATTGATTTAAAGCTGCCTTGTGTCCTTTAAAAAAGTTAGCTCTCCGAAAATGCCAGACATAATTAGTTGCAGCCTTAATTTGTTTGAGCTATCTAAGATTCTTGAATAGTACCAAAGTAATTCTAGGAAATGGCTCCTCATTTCCTATTTATGGATCATGTTGTTTCCAGCACGAGCTAGGAAAAAAAAAAAAATCAAAATGCAGAAATTTACTTGAGACATACAGCATTTTTTTATCTTATAATCTGATGAACTAAAGTTATTTATTTATACATATTTAAATATATCGTAGGTGCTTTATAAATTAGGTGATACACAATATTTCAGTATATACTATTATATAAAAGGACAAACTATTTTTCGTTTTTGATCACTAACCACGAAAGCTACTAAAACAAATCTGTCTAATAATTTTTAATTAATCTCTTACCATAATATGTAGATAGCAGTGAATTTCGAAAATTGACCGGTAGGTGGCGAAAGCTATTCTTCATGAGAGGTTACAAAGGTACTGTGTTATGTAGAGCTTGGAATTGATTATGAAATTTACTTATATTCAATCAAATTATTTTAACAAAAAAAAAAAGCTTTAAATATTTGGTGTGACAGGTTGAGGCCAGAAAATCGTTTGAAGTGCGGTTAGCACCATTTCCGCAATATAGTTTAAAATGGTAAAACTACCGTACCAATCTGTACTTAAATTTTAACCAAATCATCTTTATAGTTCTAAGAAGGTAAAGGTATAATAAAATTTACAACAATAGAAATTTATATGTAAAATGTTGAGTGGCAGAAACGAGGTTTACTACAATGTCAAATATGGTTAGAAATTAAAATCCAACTAGATGAAACAAACAAAATTATATCTGCCGAATAAAAATTATTACCTAATTAAAATGTACATCCTGTTTTTTTTTTTTATGCTTTGTGTGAAAATATGATTCATGGCCTTTAATTGTAAGCACTGAAAATGAAGTTAATTGGGGGGGGGGGGGAGGCTTGGATCGGGGCGTTCCTAGGAATATTTTTTAAATTTTGTATATAAAGTATAAATGTATTCATGATTCTTTTTTTTTTTTCTCCCTTAGTTTCTATTTTTTATTTATTAGTTTCAACAATTATTGCCTATTTTTTATTATCTTTTATTATATCATATTTTCAAATAATAATCAATCGAATACGTGGAAACTTCGATCCAATGACGAGTTGTATTCCTTGTACAAATATGTGAATGTGGTCAATTTTAATAAAATATGACTTCTGAAATGGTCAAGTTCAAAAATTGTGTGCCAAATTATTGTTTCGCATAATCTCCAACCACCTACTCATTGCAATAGTACGTAGTTAAAAAATAAAGCTACCTGTGAAAATATCACAGAAACATTATTCTCAATCACATACTTTAATACAACATTTTTATTGTTAAAAATATAAAAAGTCAATTAGTTAAAACTGACGTTAGTATAGGAAAAAAACAATTTAGAAAACTATCCGACTTCAAGATTAAACCTACATATACAAACTTGAACAAAAAAGAAAAAAAATTATATTTTAATTGCTTCAAATAATGAGAATAAAATGACAATCAACGAATTTATCGATACTTATATACCTATTCACAATTTATGATAAGTTATTTTTGAAGTTGGTGCCAGCCAAAAAGGTCAGTTTAATCTTACATTTGAAACAAACTTTCGAATGGCACGAGACAGCTTTATGGCGGTGATAAAATAGTGGGTGGATCATTAAAATCACAACCTCTTTTAGAATTTTATTTTATTTGTTGATTTAAAAAATTATTAATAATGAGGTTTAATCTTGGGATCGGTTTTTGTGTGTTTTCTTAAAATAATTTTTTTTTTCTTAAAATAATTATTTCTTAAAATAATTTTTTTTTCCATATAAATAATATCCATGGCTGTAGTGAAGTTTACGTGTGTGTGTGTGTATATACACACACACACACACACATATATATATATATATATATATATAATTTTTTTTATCTTAAAAACATTTAGGACTATTTTATAACGATAAATATTTATACTAAGCTGTTTCTTTCTATTTGGCATAATTGTTAATACTGCTACCTCCAAACATAACGAATCAAGAGGCAAGAGAAAACTTTTGTCCCAATCTTCGATAGTAACGAAAAAAACCACAAAAAGTAAACAGACAAGACAGAGTAAACTGCTTCGAGTCAAGGGATCGGAAGATACAATTGATTTCAAACAAGGTTAAGCCACTCCAGTTTAGGAAGGTAGGCTGCGTGTCTACACCTTCCAGAATTGGGAAGAAAAAACAAAAGAAAAAAATTCTCGTACAGTACAATCACTAAAAGAAAATCTATAAACCTTAGGGTTTTATTTAATAAAAAAGGTTATTCAAGTCAGTTATGTTAGAGCTGCGAATAATACCGAATCATAAAAAAAAAAATAAGTACCACAATGTATAAATAAATAATAATATAAGAAATAAATCAAATGATACATCAAATTGAAAAATCCTACAAGCACTTTTTAATTTATTCATTTAGGATTGATGAATTAATTTCCGCTTCTATTAGAATTATTTTATTAGAAAACTATTTTCGAATGTTAAACATCTTCAGTTCTAAAACATATAAAACTTTCAACACAACAGCACTACATTTAATGGATTATATATACTCAAGTTTTCAAAAATGTAAAACAAGAAATCAAATATTGGTACTCACCTTAGGAGATCTAACAGATATCTGAAATATATCCGTCGTGGAAGGGAGAATGGTCAGTAGATTAAATTTTTGGGATTTTTGATGATGATCCGTGGCGCTACAGCCGAGCATAGCAACCGCTCACAGAGTTGTTGAGGGTCGATATAAAGAATTATTTCCTGTCAAAAAGTGGCCCCGAATATTTGGTGATTTTTTTTAGAGTTAGGGGCACGAGAACATGGCCAAAAGCAGTTTTTTTTTCAATTTCCATATAAGCAAATATAACGCGGCTTTTCATAAAATGTTTGTATATAAAAGTTGTAGATATAAAAATATCTACAATTTAAGCCATTGATCGTTCGATTTCTGGGATGATTTGGTTGTCGTAAAAAGTGCAAAAAAACCCTCTAAAATGTCCCTTTTGTGCATAAGCATATTATAAACAAAAAAGGGCCTTTTCAAGTACTTTTTATTGATGAAAAAGGAAGCTCTTTAAACCCAAAGAAAAATAAGGATTCATCCCCCCGCCCTCCTATTTTAGTATTTACTGAGATATACCTTTTGTTTATCTCGCATATCGATACTTTTCATGCACAACGGGCCCGTTCGTGATTCCCATTTTGACTTCGCAATTACCGGATATTATTTCTTAAGGGCTTTATAGTTTTTCATTATGAATGGCTAAAAAATCGACTTCTTTGAAAAAACACTGTCAATCAAATCGACTTGAAAAAGGCGCCCGTTTTTACAGCTATAAACAATTGAATGCTAGAGCGTCCGGTTTGAACCCGTTTTTTATAAATATAATAAATTAAAAGCTTACCTCTCAACGATTGATTTGAGGAGCTATTCAAAGTGTAGCTACCATAAATAACAGCCGAGTTACGATTTTTTTTTTAAAAAAATCACTACGTCATTTCTTTTTTGCAATCTCCAGATCTCTCCGCGTGATAGAAATTTAAGACAATGAAATGCAATTTAGATACTGGTAGAAACAACTGAGCAGTAGGTCCATTCGATTTGAATGTTGTAAACTGACTTTGAAATTTAGAAGAAATTTACATCGTTTACTGATATCTTCTTCATTGATTCATCGGAGTTCATCAAATTATCCAGATAAGACTTCAATTTTTCAAAGTCAGTTTTACAACCTTCAAATCGAATGGACCTACTGTCTCAGTTGTTTCTCTAAAAAAAAAAAACATTATCTTACATGGCATTTTCCATTGACTCCTTAATTTCTAATCTTACGCGGAGAGAATTCTGGAAATTGCAAAAAGAATGAAGTAGTGATTTTTTTTAAAAAAAATCGTAACTCAGGCTGGTACATTTATGAGTAGCTACACTTTGAATAGCTCAAAATCGATCGGTTGAGAGGTAGAGCTTTTAATTTATTATATTTATAACAAACAAATCGTTCATACCGGACGCTTGCTAAGCTTCGAATTGTTTATAGCTGTAAAACGGGCGCGTTTTTTCAAGGGTGCGATTTTATTTGCGATGTTGATTTTTCAAAAAAAACAAAGAAAAAAGAAGTCGATTTTTTAGTGGCAATTCAAATGGAAAATCTAACACATACCCTTAAGATAATATCACCTGTGGGCCATCCGAAGAATTTCAAAATGTGAATCACGAACGTACCCGTTTTGTGCATTGAAAATATACGATATCACGAGAGTAAACAAAGGTAATATCAGGTAAGAGTAGGTGAAATCAAGATAGGAGGACGGGTAAATACTATTCTTTGGTTTAAAGAGCTTCCTTTTTCATAATAAAAATTATATGGAAATGCCCTTTTGATGGATTTATAAATAATTGCTATATGCAAGAAGGATTTTAGAGGGTTTTTTGCACTTTTTCAACGACACAACCAATCATCAGAATCGAACGATCAAGAGTGGCTTAAATTGTAGATATTTTAGTTATCTACAACTTTTTATATACAACTATTTATGAAAAGCCGCGTTAATATTTGCTTATATGGTAAATTGAACAAAAACTGGCTTTTGGCCATGTTCTCGTGCCCCTAACTCTAAAAAAACTCACCAATCTTCGGGGTCCACTTTTGACAGAAATACTTCTTATTGAATCGCCCCTCAACAACTCGTGCGGGTTGCCTACCAGCCCTTATTTTTAGTAAATTTACATGGGAGTGATTCCCTAGTGCCTGGACTACCAGTCAATAAAAACATTGTAGATTGCCTGAAATATGCGATAATTTTTGAGTTTCATAGCTTTGTTAGGAATAGTTAGAAGGGTAAACATACGAAAAGTCCCCCGCCCCTGGGGTGGTGCTAACGGTGAAGGGGAGGACAGTGAGTTCATTGTTTTGGGTTTTTCGATAATATCTAACAGTTGACTTCTATAGAAAAATATGTTTCAAATAAACATGAAAGCTGATTGTGTGTTTCTCTCTCTGCTGATTAATTTCCATAAACTTGATTACTTATAAATTCTAACCCGTTTTACGAGATTTCATTTAATGAAAATACTTTAATGTTCATATATACGATTTTCTTGGTAGTTGAACAAAATGTTTAACAAAAACGTGAGATAAACATTTTTTTTTATTTCTAAAAATTATCGATTTTTTAATAACCTATATCTCGAAAACCGTTGGAATTTCGATGAATATGTATATAACTAATTTTATAGAAATTTAATGAGCTTAATTTTGATTTGTAGCATATTTTTCTAAAGCCCACCGTTTTTGAGATATAATCGAAAAACACAAAATTGGACCTTCTCCCCTTCTCCCTCCCTTAGCTCACCACCAGGGGCGGGGACTTTTTAGTATGTTTACCTTCTTAACTACTCCTAACGAAGCTATGTTGTCAAAAATTATCGGATATTCCATGCACTCTACACTCTCATTAAGCACATCATTGGCTGGACTATTGTGCTCTATGACCAATTTGGTGTAACATTTTTTTTTCCACCATCATTTTTGACAGTTCTAGGTCTGTCGTGTTGCTTAGATCTAAATCTGACTACAGTCTCTTCATCAGAAATTAATGAGCATACATTTTGTTAAATCCACACATCGCTGGGAACTGGGAACTACTGTTAAAAGAGCTATAATCTGGTGTTGAATAAAAAAATTCGCACTTGCCTCCATTTTTTAATATTTGGTATTGTAATTTGCACACCTCTAGTTCTGCTGTTGTTGGTAGAACAAGAATTTGAGGGTCAGTTTACTATCACAAACTTTTTGGAAAAAAGATATTCTTTTCATAACATTGTAAATCGGTTCAGAAATGTTCCTA
>RCWM02001408.1:0-32475 GCA_003667255.2 Euschistus heros
TTCGAATTTTTATATTTGAAGATGATTAAAATTTGCTAGTGTAGGGGATTATTGCAATAAAAGTATCTCTAAGATCAGTGTGGCTACCAGACTGAAATTCCTTGAAAACCTGGAACTATGCTTGAATTATGTTTCATTGGAAAAATTAGTGAATTATGCTTGCATTTTACGTATTCACTTGAAATTTTGTGAGATTGTAAGATAATAAAAAAAAAATTATTTACTCATCTTCAATTTAAATGTCAAAGAAAATAATATAAAACATTAAATGCACCAGACGTTGAATAAATTCAATTTAATTTAAAATTCATAATCTCTTAAAACAAATGATGGCCGATCATGGGATATCATAGTAACATATAGTGTTAAAATTGAGCAGTTACAAAACAAAAAATAAAATACTAAGAAATAAAAGCTATAAAAAATCAACAAAGAACAAAAATATATGATGATAGGCTAGGAAATTAGAGAGGAAATAAACAGGCTAGGAAATTAGAGAGGAAATAAACAAACAATTATTGACCATCATCTCAGCTGTAACCCCACAGCAATTCATGGACAACTGTTTCTACCCCTATTTGTTTCAAATATTTCTTAATTGTAAAATTTTTATTATTTAAAACAAATCATTGCTAAGAAATATTATCCTATTTAAAAATATTCAAATCGTTAAAACAATCAAGTTTCAAAATTTGTATAACCGAAATATGTAGAATACTTCTATCAATCACACAATAATATACGGTAAATAAAAATCAGTGAAATCATGCTAGAGAAAAACAGAGCACCTGTTATGATTTTTAAATTTTTACCTGGAATTATAATTGAATTTTTTTATTTTCCTCACACTTCAACTTCTTGGCCACCTTGGTAGATATATTATTTTGATCTCTGATATTAACTCTAATAAATATTGACTACCCATTTGAAATTAAGGACGTTTTGGTACTAAACAAATTTTCCTTGGAATTAATTTTTTTCCCATAATCAAATTCCAAAGAATCTGCTATATGCGTATATTTTCCCCCCCCCCTTTTTCAAACTCGCTCCCATTAGCTGGTGATTCCTCATCAGTGGTTTCTGCCATAGAAAAAAAACACCACAAACTAATCCTTCTCCGTTCCTCAAAGATATTAATAAACTAAGATTAATTCATATCTCAAATCAAAATATCCCCCTCCCTCCCCCCTCTCCAATCCTCCCAAAATCCAAAATCGCCATCCCCATCCCTAATCCAATCCGCCCCGAATAGTCCACCCCCTGCCCCCCCCACCCCTCCCCCTGTTTTCGGCACCGTTTTAAATAACATAGAAATATTCAACTAGGCCAGAAGTACTTCTATTATTCTAGCTACCTCTTTATGTAATTATTAATTAAGATAATATATTTAATTTATGAATTAGATAAATATATGGAATTATTAATTAAATAATAGATATAAAGGTTATTAATTAGATATAATTCTCTAATTAATCATTAGATAATAGAATCTGTTATTCCCATCTCACTATATATGTTGCTTTGAAAGATAAGTTTCTTCAAGAGTACCTTGGTATAAGATATCTTGATAGCTGATAATCAGCCAGCCCATCTTCCATTCTATAATTACAAAACAAAAAAAATGTCCAATTAATGAATAATTATAGTCCAAAGGTTGAAACAGTTATTTTTTTTGTACCTTACCCATCAGTTCGATTATAATCTGTCTGAAATAAAATTATTCACAAGAGGGTTCGTCACTAAACAGTGCGTTGAAAACAGTTAAATATAAAGTTCTCAGCTAAAAATGTTTGTTACTTCATTAATGTCCTAACTAAATTTTTAGTGCTTTTAATTGGAATTTCAATATTCAAAGTATTAATTTGGTATTATTTGATTGCTCTGCACCAATTGAAAACTTGATGCAATTTAGCAATACACTAACAGATGTAGATTATCCCAAGTATCTGGATAGCCTAGCTTGCCTTGTGAATTCCACATTAACAATACCAAAATTTTGTTGTGAGTACTTGTATTGATTCTTTATTACTTTAACCCATTTCTTTTAAGGGGGGGGGATGGTTCTAATAATATACTTTTGAAAGTACTTTTTTCCAATTTTGGTTATTTTTTTTTGAGAGGAGAAATCATGTACTTTGGCATGATTCAATGGACTATTTTCCATATTGGGTAACCAAGTTGCTTAACAATATGCTAACAATTTTCAAAGGGTAAAGCTTTGTGGTATTATATTATTGTGGGAGAATGGAGTGATGGGAAATTTGTACTTTGAAAAACATCCGATTTCTTATAAAATTTGGGTTAATCAAGTTGTTTTGTTTTGTATTTCTGGGTAAAGGGAATAGGGTGATGATTAGACTTTAAGAACAAGTCATCTGATTTGTTTAACTTAAATTTTGGTGAACAAGTTTCTTTCAAACCTACTAACACTGCCTAATCATGGGAACACTCTAAATTTATTTATTTTTTTTGGGTGGTAGGGGGATAGAGTAGTTCTTGGGAATGTACTACTCCAACGATTAAGTTAAGAACCATAGTATAATTATTATTCAAGTTTTCTATTAATTATATTGATAGTTACATTTTCTGTTAGTAACAAAAAATAAAAGAAAATTACTTTTCTATTTAAACTAATACATGTAAATGGCTTATACTTATTAAAAACTTTATTGAATCCAGGCGGAAAAATGAAGTCTTGAAATAACAGTTTTTTTACCATGCATCAATATAAGTTTTTAAAAATATATACTTTAATAATGTTGAACTATATTTGATCTAAAATTTAAACATTTACTTTCATTGTTGAAAATTAATTTTTTTAACCAATCCTTACTTATGCTATGTTTTGTTGACCCATGTATTATTATAGTATTTAAGTATTTTAGAATATTGCTAATGACTTGTACAATATTTGAATACTAGTTTCATTATATTAGGGTTCGTTTTGATATGGTACTTAAATAAAACAAACATCAAAAAATTGGCCTAATGAAATTGAACCTGAAGGTTGTAAGTGTTAGATAGGAAGGTTGAATTAGGGTGAATTGACAGGCTGAATGTAGCCTGATTAAACTGTCACAGCCTATCCTCTCTGCTACTGGCTCAGTCCTCAGCCATCAAATCAGCAGAATGTAAGTTCCTCTCTCTGGTTTCTGTCTTCCTTGGGAATAAGAAATCATGAAATAAGATGGGTTTTTTTTTCTTCATTGTTTTGATTAAATAGTCGACTTTATATTTAATTTAGTAAATAATCTTTCAGTAAAAGTATTTGCTTCCAATCATTTATATGTTAAATTTATTAATAAATCTTCTGTTAAAAATTCTTCTGAAGCAAAATTAAAAGTATATAAGGGCAGTGCTGAACAGCATACAGAAACATTGTTTTTTAGTAAAAATGTAATTTGATTTCAAACATTTAAATTAAAGAGAAATAATATTTTAATCAAGCTTTATTACCATTATTTATTAATTTTAGAATTTCTAATTTATTCCAAATTAAACTGATTTAAATAAGTTTAAATTGGAACTATATTTTCTCTAGTGTGAAACATACAATTTCTTGATGATCAACGTAAGAGAAATGATATTGTATTCTGGGGTTTTTATTGTGAATAAAAAAGTAAATAAGAGAGAAATACTTATTAAGTGGTGCTTCCAATTTCAAATGGGTTTGCTACTATACCAGCATACTTAAAATCAATCTAAATTTGACATTTAGAATATTCAATAGCAAAATACAATCTAGCATAAAAAAAAAAAAAAACCTTAATAGTCATCATAGTCATTAAAAATTAACATGTTTTAAACGATCATTATAAAATTGCGATTATAAAATGCGATCTATTGCAAATTATACAAATTACAGTTACAAAAAAAAATTTAATATTTAAAAGACAATATATAAGTCTATTGATAACCAATATAAATTATTATAACAAAAGAAAAACACTGTGAAGAATTATCATATTATGCCATTGCTTTGGTTGTGGGTGATAAATAATCTAAATTAGCTCTTGGATACAGTTTTTTTTAATGCTTAAATATATTGATTACAAAAATGAGATGATAATAAAATTTAATGCCCAAAAAGATAGATTTTTTTGTAAATACATAAGTTTTTGCTAAGCAGTAGATCCATTTTCTAGTAATGAATATCTATAATATAGATATTTTTAAAATATCATTAGTGTACTTAGGTAAACAAAAAAGACCAAAGTAGTTAGAAACAACACTCTATTTTTGTTTGGAAAATAATTTTGAGAGGCATGGATAGTCAGTAATGTTGCTACTGAGGGATAAATACCTTATTTTCAGCTTGGAAATGAATGCGTTTAGATTTATTAATCAACTATTTTATTGAAGGAGATTTAATTTTTATTTCTTTTAAAGGCATAAACGACTATTAATCTTTATCTGAGGTCTGAGGGTCAGTAAGGACCTGCACAAATGACTAAGTGAAAGAAATCACATTTATCCTGAAGATAGAGCAGTGTACTCGAGGCCGAAACAGTGTTCTAATATAATTAAAGATTATAGGGAGGTTATGCCTTTAAAAGAAAATTTAAGATTCTTAAATCATGAAATTCTACTTGTTTAAATATTATATATATATAATATATAATAGATATTATATATATATATATATATATCATATATATTATATATATTAATTTTTATTAAATATTTTGATATCAAATTGATATAATATTATTGATCATTTGACTATTTTCAAGACAAACTTCCATTGTAAAACATAAAAATTGGTTCTTTTCAATAGCTTACATTTATCATGAAGTTAGTGGTATTTCTTGAAGTACACGCCTGCTTAGGTTGATAACAATTCAAAAGTTCTTGTTTATGGAATTGTAATCACATTATATTTAGTTTTCTAATATTGGTATATATCATAATTTCATTTCATATTCATCAACTTTTTCTTAGTTTTTTTTGCTCCTGCCGAAATTACTGGAAAAAAATTATTTGATAATCAATACTACACTATGTATGTAAATGAACATGATTTTTTGATTTTATGCTTATATTAAGCGATAGTTTACTATAATTACAAGAAAACGTTTGGTTTTCCTAATCTTCTTCTGTAGAAGACTTTGTGTTATGTTAGTACATCGGTTTTAAGGAAAAGCTAGCTGATCTTTGTTCTAAAACATCGGGAAAATTTGTAAAATATTAACACATCATTATTATTTCAAATATTCAAATTGATTCTTTTGAAAATTTAAGTGGTTTAAAATTCCGAAATGAATGTTAATTTGCATTTCAGAAGCTAAACAAAATATGCTTGGAATAGTACTCATCATTAGAATCAACACTTGGGATGATTTACTGAATCTCAATGGTGTGAGGTGTGATTCGTAAACCGTTGCACTTAAACATACCAAAGTAAGTTTTTATTAAGTTTATAATCTTTGAAACTATATTTTATGTTAACTTCAAAACAACCTCCTACAAAAAGTTAAATTACTTTGTTTCGTTTTTCATTGATAGTTAACTTGGGAATAATAGTTATAAATTTCACTCAATTTTTAAAGGTCTTGCTTAATTTTTATGCTTTTTTCAACTCCGATATCTTAGACTTTTTTTGGTTGTTTCTCTAATCTGCTAGTCCTCAGTTATTTCTAATCACTCCATGCTCACCTTCAACCATTGACTTAAAAAAAAACTTGAGGGTGAAAATAATAGTAAAGATTCATTTCAATTAAAGAAAATAATAATTGGGATACATCACAAAAGGATTTTAAACGATATATGTGGTTGCATCCGATTGAGATATTAGAAAAAATTATTTTAAACGACCAGGGAATGGATTTACCTCACAATGTGGATAGGTCATCCAACTACATTATCTAAATGATCCTCAAATTAAAATTTCGATTTAACCTGACTAATATTATCATATTTATTGTGGAACTTTTGTGTTAATTTCATGAACATGGGAATAGTTTGATTTTTTGCTGTTAGAAAACAAACTTCCTTACACTGGAATTCAGAAGTTTTCAAAATATGAAAAATTTTCAAAATAAATTGATTGAAGGCTATATCTGGTTTGTTAAAAGTTTTTTTTTTAGCCTGGGATAAATCTTTTAACACGTTTTGATCAGCCTTATAGGAATTACCCTCATGAAAACCAAGACACAGTTAATACAAAATATAATTGTTTCTATTGATCTAAATTATTTCTTTTTAATTAAAATTTTGCATAATACCCTAATGTTGTTATATATATTTTGATTCGTTTGTTTAATGAAACAAATTAATTACAACAAACAATTACCATTCGATCGAATTCATGATTTTAGAAACATATCTTTGCCAACTGTAAGAAGTTTAGGTAACGCCATCTAAGAGATAAAAAAATAAAGACTCACGCATGCGAAATTAAATCGCATCAAATCAAACATATATACACGAAACAAAAATACGTAATATTATGAAACAAAAATATGATACATTATATATTTTACATAAAAAAATACTATTCTTAAAAAAAACTATCTTCATAGTTTAAATTAAAATAAATGTTATTAATCACCCTTTCGCATAAAAAATAATCTGACACCAGTCATTTGATTGTTTTTCCATTAGTTTTTGAAATGCACACCTGGAATTCTTACGCTGGCATTGATTCTAACGAAGTAATGAGTTTAGCAAGAATTGAATTGTAATTCACATAAGGCTCTCTTGAAATGGTATTAAACCCGTATGACTGTTGTATCGACATTAAAAAGTGGAATAATCAAATGAGAAAATTGTTTGAGGCTCATTTACGAATACCGAGAACAAAATATGTATTTTTTACTTCTGTGGAGCGCCACTTCTGATTTGGGATTACTGAGATTTTGAGAAGCTCCAGTTTCTAAATAAACACTAAAACTAGGTCTAAGTAAACACTAAAACTAGTCTCACCACTATTTAAACAAATAGATTAAATCTGAGATTTAAGATTTTATAAATGATTCGATTTTGGGTATAATTTTTTCGTATAAACCAGGACCATTTTTTTTTATTAAAATTTTCAATTATCTATCATTACTTTATATACATATTTTGTTTCCCTTATTTCCATTCTTTAATTTGTTATATAATGGATTACAGTATATATGAATTTAATGGTCCTTAATTAACTATGTTACACTTTAAATCACTCTTGCTTTCATTTCCCCTTATCCACATTCACGACATGGTATTTATACTTAATAATAGCCATTCCGATGTTCGTCTAAAGCCTTTGATAGGTGGAATAATAATATCTGCAAAAAAAACAAAAAACAAAACAACCATTGTGACGTATCTATCAATAAAAGAACATCTACCCGTGTTCTACCTGGTATAAACTGTTTTTCATGTTATGTAACTATATGAATGACCGTCCCTCGCAGTTAGTTTTCTTTAATTTAACATAACATTTCTTGAAATTCCAATGGATGAAAATAGTTTTTTTACTAATATACAGTATGCGTTTCTTATCTTATCTCCTTATTATTTCAATGTACTTGTTCTCAATTTATAAAACTATTGAATATAATTTAATTTTTTTCTACAGCTCGTGCAAAGTATTGCCTCTATATTTTTGGTGCGATTTTGGTCAATGTAGTTCCACTAATGACTAGAGGTACAACTAAGCATGCTATTCTTTATATACTATCCTATTTTTTGTTGCTTTAGACGAGAAGGAGATTAACTGATTTTTTTTGGCGAGTGTATATGTACACGTGTTGTAAACCTCTTAATGCTATTTATTGTGATTTGTTACAATAATAAATTTTACTTTAGTTTTAGGTTCATTCTGCGTATTCTCTCGATTAAATGTTGATATTTATATTTGTATGTGTTGCATATCCGTTTTCTTTGTATTGTATTTATGATGTCTAGACACAATCTCTTTTCACCGCTTCATTGTGTTAAATCAGCAGTATCTTCCTAGGACGGCAAACTCCAGTCTAGGGTCATCTCGAACATGGTTTTTTCACATTGTCTCCATACCAGAATCATACAGCATCATGTTTCAGTTGTTGTAGAGGGATAGGTTTATATTTGTTTTAACCTGTTTTCCTTGTTTACGTATTTGGACTATTTCTTTGAATCTTGGCTGACACCCAACAGTGATCGACACTTACAATAATCCATTTAATTGGACTAGAAGACCTGATTGACTATCTTTAATAATCCTCCATGACTGGTGAAAAGCTTGAACTAGAGGTTAAAACTTTCCAGGAACAATTTTATACATTATTTTTTGTTTTGGTTTTTAAGAATCTCGAATTCATAGGAATGCAATTAGGATTATAATTTCCGAAATCTGTCCCCGTACGCATTGTTCTTTTTTTTGAAGACCTCACCACGGTCCAGTGCCGACTTATACTTACATCCACTTCCCAACATGAAATCATCTCACATGCACCACCTCTCCTCTCTCATAGCGCCCACTAACCTACTGCCTATTATAGCCTAGCTATGTATGGCCCAGAGTAGGGATTAAAGCAATTTCATACACTTACTTTCTTCTTTTGTGTTGTAAGGCAAAGTAGGGAACCACATGCCAATGTCAATTCCTTCTCATTTTGTTATTTTCTTTTTTTCCAATATTCTTTCATCCTTTCAAACACGACTCCTTTTTTTCTTTATTCCGTCCAATTCGTACCCCTTTCTCTTATTGCCTGTACTTTGGCACTTATAAATTAAGATTTCTGTCTTATGTCACCTCCCTGTGCTATTTCCCTTCTGCTTTTATGTCTTGTATTTTTAACTCTAAGTCTTCAATTTCTCTCGGATTTAGCTTGTTAATCTAATTTCCCATGATATATTTTGAAGATCTTTTTAAAGAGCCTGTTGTCATTCAGTCTGTTATAAGTGTCCAAAAAACATCCAGTCTTCTTTTCCTTTATTGCTTTTTTACTTTTTTCTATATTTCTGTGGTTTCCTTAAAGGACTTAAATTTTTCCTCATAATTCTCCTCTTGTAATATTTCGCTAGTTTCCTCTTACGTTAATTTGCGTGGAGGCATACTCTGGTTTCACTTCGTGGTGTAATGCATATGTGTTCTTTAAATCCTTTGATATGCACTTTTTATTGGTAGATATTTGTTGTAATTCTACAAACTCTCCTTTCCATTTTGTGTATCTTTTCATTTATGACCCCACACAAAGTCTATTCTAATTAATATTTTTGTTTTTCACCCAAGACCCCCACCTGAGACCCACATCTATAAGCAAATCAACTCACACTAAATGTTATGGTATTTAATTTTTTGTTTTGATTAATTTCTTACTGTTGTTTGGTTGTTAATTTTACTCTCCCCCATCAAATGCACTTCTTCATGTATACAAAGTTGTAAGGAAAGCGCGATAATATGGTGCAAGAATCCATTTAAAGATTCTACCAAGATTACATTTAAGGTTTTTCTGTTGAGACCTTATTTTGTTCTTAGGTAAACCTTGGTATATAGGGAAGTGTTTTTAACCCGAAATTCCGAAACGGGAGATTATTGACGGGGGAAAAGTTGAATGATGTACGGAGGCTTCGATCAGGCAGAGGAACGGACCTCTCCTTTGTTTGGGTCCTTTGAATGAGCCACAAGAATCTCTAGAGCATGGGTAAAATGTGAGAGACAAAGGAGCTACGCCAGCTAAACGACTCTTCTGATGAATCGCAATATTTTATCTTTGGTTCTATGGAATGATCCTGGTGGATTGATGTGGAGCCCGGCCAAGGCCGTGTAGACAATGAGCTCGCCAGTCCTTTCAAAAGAATGATAATCCATTAAACTTCAACACTTGTTTGTTATTTTCTCAGCCTTTTTTTTTTTTTTTTTTTTTTTTTTTTTTTTTTTTTTTTTAGATTTTCTCAGTATTGGTAAGATACGCAGTACCATATATCACTGTTGTCAGAGGCTATCGAGACGAGGCTAGGGTGGGAACGTCGCTTTATAAATGATCAGTTTAGCATTTTTTTTTAATTTCCACCTAAATGAGACCTTTCAATTATACTATAATGGAATCAATTTCGAATTAGTTTAATATAACTAAAGATGGGTTGCTTAACATAGAACAGACAAGCTTCCTGTGTTGAGCAGGAACGTTCACTCGAGCTGTGGTGTGTGAGATGGCTTTGTGCCCTTTTCGAGAAGGTGATGGCCGATCGCTATCGAGTTACGCCATCCAGGACCAGCAGGTCAAGTCCCTCCTCGGCTCCCACACACCTATCCGGCTCCAAGTTCAAGGAGAACGTGGCAGCATCGAGTCCAGTCCCCAGTTTTCTGATGTAATGTAGATTATAGTTAATACAATATATAAATTGTCCTACTTTATATATGATGTTTAATAAAAACCAAAAAATGGCTTCACTTACTTATGTGTGCCTGAGCGGTATAGCGTGTCGAACCACCTCAAAAAACTTTTACCATTATACGTTTGGTAGTTTTGAAGTATCCTAGACTAATGACTGTTTCCTTTGCGTTTCTTTAGGGTTTCCAAAAGGCTCCCACACATCACATCTGTACCGTGAAAATGGCATTATCCTTCATCCGCAGAATTACTTTCACCCCCTTCCTGTATCCAACCATTAATTCTCGCAATTCCTCCTACCATCTACATCCTTTAATTACGTGCCAACGGTTTCGACCCTGCGTTGCAGGGTCGTCTTCAGGGCCACCGAAAACCACCCTTGTGATGAGAAGGACGTTGACTGATAAATATAATATATAGATATATATATATTATATAGATATATATCTATATATAGATATATATATAGTTCAATATTGAAACGACAAATGAATTTTTTTTTTTTTTTGTATAAAACAAAAAATGCTAACTAATGTTTTATGAGATGAAAAATATTATTACAGAAATAGTACCGCGAACATAACATTTAAGGAAATTTCCTTGTTCGTGTTTCATTTTCCACAAAAGCTTTTAATTTTCGTTCTACTATCAAAACTAACAAGCTTTTCACTATCAAATCGTTATCTATACTGTGGATTCACCGATCCTTCTTATCTCATTGTTCCCCAAACAATATCCTTACCCCCCGTTCTCTTTCAGCTTTTACTTCATTTAACCCAAGGTGTTCCTACAGGATCCGTCCAGACACCAATTCATATTTTTCTAGGCGGTATCAATGATTTTCCCCAGCATTCATTCACAATTGCAAGTATCACCTATATGCAGAGGAACCTTACAAATATAATTATCTTTTCATGACTCCAGATAAGCTCGCGAAAATCTCGTAAGCTTTCAAGAGGCCATCGCATCATCGATCGGCCAGTGCAGAACAAGTTAAGTCGGAATACAAAGAAAATTAACGACTATCCTCATCAGTTCAAAACCCCGACTATCCATTGTTTCATCGCAGTGACCCTTCATATTAAGTTCCAGAAGTCCCCTATTAAAAACTTAGGAGTTACCCTGTCGATCAAACCAATTATCCTGGATTAGCCAGATCACATAAATTTCCACAAAAATCCACCAGAATCTTAAAACAACTCTATAGATTTCAAGATTCCTTTGCTCCGAAATACCTGTAAAATTTTGTGTTCTCTATCCCTTTATCTTATTTTCCATGCTTTGGTTATGGTTTTCTTGGTTTATGGCGGACTATCTGGTGATCTCGAGATGACGATTTGAGGAGGACTGATGAACCGTTTCAGTAGATTTATCTTTGAGTTCCTCAAGGCTGGTAACATATTCAATCCAGAATATTCTGAAAAACACGTGGGCAAAATTTTCCTTTAAATTGCCGAACGGCTATACTCTTTGATTACTTCATATCTTCCACTTTTCTATAAACCAAAAAAACATAACTATATACTTGATCTAATAATTATGTCTTATTTTACCACACAGCTAGAATCCAACATTTCTAAACCTGGATACCGTCCCTCACATAAAAATGCTTGTATTTGAAAAATCATTCCTATTATTCGTGCTATACTCCACCTGGACCTTTCTTCCCCACTCCTATTGTTAAAAAGCTGCTTGCCGTACTTCCTTTAAAAATAAGTTCTTTTTACACATTTGGGCAATTAATCTTCCGCAATAATTAGGCAAAATATTGAAAATTATTTTATCTTTTCATATATGATTGTATTTAATGTTATTATTTTTAGTTTTTGTTCTCTCGACAATATATGCCGTATTTAATTTGTAAATAAAACGGCCAGACAATTGTACCTATAATTGTGCATTATAATTATTCCTAGGGGACAGTAAGCCCAAGAGTTTATTTTTCATTCATTTCATAAAATGCATATTTGAAATTACAACTGATTATAGTTAATATAGGAAATCCTTAGAGAGATAGTTTTATTTTAATTATATTTTATCATAAAATTGTTTCTCATTAAATTTATATTCATTATTTCGAATCTTGGAGGTTATTTATTTACGTTTTAGTATGATTTACATACATGAAACCCCCTTTTAATACTGGTGCTGGATTCTCTCACCTCCGCTGTAAAGGGAGCATTTGAATTGCTAATGTGTTAAAATGAAACATTGAGTGAATACGGAACGGAAATACCTTTATGAAGTCCGTATTACCATACTTCGTGAAAATTATGAGTTACAAATGATGGGCAGAAAATGTATTTTAATTTAATATATCTTCTGACACATCAATTAAATATGAAGAAGATGACCTATGGATATTCTAATGTAAAACATTTAAAGTGTCACTAATGGATAGTTTCTTTACAAGTTATTGTAATAATTTTATTGCAAATTTATATACTTATTGTATTTACTATATACAATTAAAAATTATCAATAAATATATAAATGAAAAAAAGATTCAAGATTGAAAAATAAATTATATTTATTTATACATAAAATCTGTAAATTATAGCCATTAAACGATCAATAACGCCTTTTTTCTAAATAAATAAATAAAAATGAACCCGAATGCTCGAAAACAATACCACCAATCTCTGACTATATACTTACCTCATTTTACCCTATGAAACTTTAAATACACATTATCTAACCTGATACAATCCTCTCATATACTTCTCGGACAACCCCATGGACGTTTACTCAAATATTTAAACTGATTAAGTTTTTTTAATTCGGTTACTAATATATTATTTTAGTGGTGTGTGGGTACTATTTTTTTTCTATTCTCAATACCAATAGCCGATAGACAGAAAGAGAGATAGACAGATAGATAGAGAGATAGAGATAGAGATAGAGATAGAGAGAGAGATAGAGATAGAGAGAGAGAGAGAGAGAGAGAGAGAGAGAGAGAGAGAGAGGAGAGAGAGAGAGAGAGAGAGAGAGAGAGAGAGAGAGAGAGAGAGAGATGAGAGAGAGACGATGGAGAGAGAGAGAGACGAGAGAGAGAGAGAGAGAGAATGAGAGAGAGAGCATGAGGAGTATGTGAAATAGTTCGTATTCGTCGTGACTAGTGAATTCAAGTGGGTAAGGAGTTTACTTTAAAAGGATAAGCATATGGTTTGGGTCAAATCAAAAGTACACCTTAATAACTTAAAATTCTTAATATTCTGTAAAAAGCTATATTTAGTCGGAAAATATAGGAGGAAAACCCGAAATAAATTAATGTAAAATTTTATCTCTAAAAGCTACATTTTTATTCCTTGAACTGAAAATAGATGCCCCAAACAGCGTATTTCTACGGCCGTTTTAATTAAAAATGTAATTGAATTAGAAGTTGCAAGAAAACTGAAGAATAATTACAGACATTTAAATTTCAGTAAACAAACAGCTGATTATCTTTTTACACAAAATTGTTTGTCTTTGTGGTTATTTATTATAACATTTATGAGTATATTGTATTTCACTGATATTTAGTTCAATACTTGAATCTCAAATAAGCCTGTAGGGGCTAGCTTAAATTCTCAGCTACAAGGGATTAACGCTCACCCGATATCCTTATTTTCGTCCTGGACGCACACACAACCGAACAGTACACTACTTATATACACTTAGACTTAAGGATAATTACAGTACATACTTCAGGATAACATACCCTGAAAAGATCCAGTGGACTGGGGTGTTATCTGACCACTAGTTGTTCCGAGGTAACGGGGCCGTGAAATAAATGATCATATTGGCCACAAAAAAAAACTGGAGGGGCTTCCAGTTATGAAGTTATGAAAAGTTATGGCACCAGGAGGAGATAAAGAAGACATTAAAACATTACATCTGTTCACGCATTCATATCTCTCTTTTGTTTCTTAAATTTAATGAATTTTTTTCGTTCAAATTAGTTTGTGAAATCAGATAATTTACATAAATATCCTATCAATATGGTATGATTGATTACACTTATACCCTTACTTCCGAGGGTATGATAAATCTTATCTCTGTAATGTGTTTTTGTATAAGTCAGAAGCACCGTTCTTATTCAAAGCTGCTTAGTGTACATGATGATGCATTAGGGACTCCATTAACTCATGTGGTTGGGACTGAAATGGGCTAGGATAAACGAATCCTCAATTAATCGATACCCCAAATCATTGAGGTAAATAAATAAGAAATAAATATGTAATACGATTGGCATGATAGCAATATCTATTTAATTACAAAATAATCATATTATGTATGCATAAGTCATGTTATTATATACGTAAAAAAAAAGTTATCTTTTTTATCTGATGTCTTGGATAAATAACTCGTTTTGTTTTGTTTAAGTACCGACATCCCACCTGCCGTCTTAAAATCTCTCCATTGTCTAAAAACCACCAAATCCAGCAATGTTGCATCACTGCAACAAACCCTTCTTCACGAGACAATGTTCAAGACTATTCGTTTAGTGTAGATCGTCCTTACAAACTTCCTGCCATAGTAATGGGGATAAAGATATTAAATGATGTCAAGTTCGAATCGAATGTTTCGTGAAAAAAATAAAATAAAATAAATGTATTAAACAAATTTAAGGTTCGGTTGAATGAGGCTCAGTTAATCGAGTATTTTTATTTAAAATATTTAATTTTAATATTTCCTGTTAACTATAAAATCTGCTCCTATTAGAGCCTAGTTCGTTCCCTTTGTAGTCAGTCAAATTTACTATATTTATCTTTATTTTTTTTTTATCTTTTTTTTTTTCATTTTTTTAGATTTTTTTTTAGTTCCAATTTTAATTTTTTGAGGATAGTAATGTACAGTTATACAGTAAAAGTTATCTCAACTCGGTATGATTTTATTGCGTATTATCCGGAGGCAGGATTCTATTTGAGTAGCTTTCTAAAGAATTCTCCAAAGGTTTTATTTATGAAAAATCGTTTCTCGTAAAATCGTCATTAGAAGAGACTGTTGTACCTTGAAACACTTTTCTGATATTCGGTGTTGACACTTCCAGTTTAGCTGATATAAGAGTTTTTCTTCTAGTGGCCCGTCGAGATAATTCTAACCAATCGTTGTAGAGGATCAAATTGCTCTACAACTATAGGAGGAATCAAAAATACGATTTTTGTTACCTTTGCCATGAAACAGTGCTTAAAAAAATAATAAATAATAAAAAAATAATGAGTATTTGCTTTTTTCATTAATATTGAGTTTTTCTTTTAGTTGATATTTAACAAAAAGTAAACTTTATTGACTTGAACGACATAGTAATAGAATTAGAAACTTAAACGACAAACTAGGAAACTTTGATTGCTTCTTTACTCTTCGCCATTATCAAGTATTCTGCAAATTGAAATGTAAAAAAAAAAGAAAAAAGTTTTCCAAGGTAAATGAGGTTTCAAACTCCTAACAGGTCCCTTTCAAGGTAGGAGACCCTAAATGTTTCAAGGGACAAAATGACAAGGGTATCTAATAGTACACCAGAGGAAACAATCGATCAGTTACTTTCAAAAAGTAGTAGGAAACAACAATATTCTGTAGCAAGTTAAAATTTAAAAAAATCTTATATGGAAGATGTCAGTAAAACAAATAGCTCTTCCCCGGGAGGGATAAAAATACACTGACGGATTCGCGACCTTTTTTCAAAGTACACTATAATTTTATAATTGTATAATAATTTTTTAAAGGTACACTGTTATCAAGGTGTAACAGTCTCCCCTGTTCTATTCATTTTTACAGGTAGAAAAAATTTCATTTCTCGCGGAAATAATTTAAGCACTAGAACTAACTTTTTTTTTATGTCAAATAATAGTAGGTAAGGCGATTTTTTAATTTGTTTAATTTGTTTAATAATTAAACAAAGTATCTCTAAAACTTTAATCAAGAAAAAAAAAAACACATAACTCAAATTAATCAAAACCAAATTAACTTTAAAATTTATAATTTAAAGTAATTTCTCATTCCATTGTAAGTAATTTGAAACTCGAGTTATCAAGAGTTATACTTTTTTATATATAAAAATAATTGTAATAACAAAGTAAGCTTTTTCTGTTTTTAGTTGATGAAAAATAAATTAGGTAAATATAAATTAATTTAAAAAAAAAGAAAAAAAAAAAAAGAAGCTTTTCATTAGCATGCATAAATATCAATTTGTTAGTTCAAAATAATTAATATCATGTAATCAAGATCTAAAAGGGTTGTTTCATGGTCCTTATACAAACGTCATTTTATTTTTTTTCAATTAATGAATTCAACCATGAATGGGTGGTTCGACGGTTGAAGGCAGCGGACCAACAAATTGGACTTTTTCACAGTTCGCAAGTGAATGGGGGAAAGTTGGATTTCCGATGAAAAAAACGCCTTCTGCTTGTATTTTGTGATTCCACATTTTCTGCAATATCGTATCCAGTTCAGGGAACAGTTTTTCATTTACAAGCAAGTTATATGCTTTTAGAAAAATGTATCGGGTACAGTGCGTATTAGAGTATTTCCACCTTACTGATCTTGCGAAACGAATTCCGTTTGAGAAATATGAAAAAAAAAACTAAAAAAAAAAAAAACTACGTAGTTTCAAGTAGCTGTATTGAAATGAAACTAGATAAAAGGTTTTCTAATTCTATAATATATGAAAACTACTATTTTAAAAAATATATTGCTAGTTATTTCAATGACAACGAACTAATAATGTAAATAATAACATTTTGTTGATTTTACAGTACATAGTTCTGCCCATTAGTTTTGCATTAAATAATTATAAATGAACCTCGTATATGTTTCACATGACTCACGAAAAGTCTGCAGATTCATACATATATTTTTTTTTTCATTTGAAATTCTTCACTTATAAAGTTTTCCTCCTCAAAATGCCTCTTTAAACTTTCCTCTTTAGTTTCCTCCTTAATCCTCTTAAGCCAGCCAGGTTTACTTTAGATTCCATTTTGTGCTAGGTGTTCCCCTCTTTCTTCTGCCTTTACCTGATATTTGGTGTTTTTTTATTTATTTTTTTTTCTCGCAAACATTATAGTCTGCCACAATTTACTTTAATAACTCATATTGCTACATGCAACACATTCATCCTTTATCTACGAAAAAATAATAAAGTTAAACAAATGATAATGCAAAAAAAAAATCATACGACATAAAATATATAAAAAATAAATATATACCATATGTAGGGACAAATAAATCAATAAGAATAATTCATACCAATAATCAGAACACTCAGACTGAGGGCTTTCAAACCAACATTCCTACTACCAATTTTGGGGTTTAGGTCTACAAGTGATAACACTGTTTCTCTCACTGCTCGTCACTGGTATGAAATGAATGAAAAAAATCTTTATTCTGGGACATATTGTCCCCTAAGAATAACAGACATGTATAATAAGTTGTACAATAGTCTGGCTATCTTAATTTCAAATGAAGACAATAATAAGTATAAAAGGTAATATATGAATATACAATTGAAAACGGAACTTTGTGATAAATATATACATGAAAAAAGAAGAGAGAAAAAAATAGGACAAAAAAATAATAATAACAATATGCTAATATAATAATTACAATGCGTTCAGAAAAATAAAGAAATATAAAAAAAATAAATAAAATAAAATAAATACAGTGAAAAGAAAGGAAAAGATATATAGAGAAGAAAAATGTCAAGACCTATTGAATGATACTATTTGAATACGACAAAATATTTACATATAACTAAAAGGTAATATAAATACAATTGATAATAGCACTTTATCAGTTAGACGAAAGAGGAAAGAAATAATAATAATAATTTATATGAGAAAAAACAAAACAAAAATAATTGTTGGAGAAACGAATGTCAATAACAAAACGAATTTAAATTTATTCAATGATATACTCATTGAAGCAAATTCATCGGCATCGGGTATCCTTAATTTGATTAACTTGACTTTTAATTATCACTCATATTGGCGGGCTGTAACTGGGATTTTAGGAGATATCGGAATAGGAGAGTTTTGAATGAGTTTAAGGAAGAAACATGTCTAATTTCAGAAGGGATCGAGTACCAGATGGTACGTGAGCTTACATACCAAACATCATGCATTCGTTTTAACTAGCTATAACATCTCTTTTTAAGTGCACTGTTTCTTTTTTATTTTGTTGAATTTCCTTACATTCTCCAGTCTCGAGGTTCTGGCAGATTCCCTTTAAAAACCCACCACAAAAACTGTGATAACTGATAATCCAGTCTTTGTTTTGGCAGTTAACAGTTTATGTCTCAGATTCATCAATCATTACACTTTGGTTGTTATCAATATACCACATCATTGCAAAGAATGAGAGTTACTCTTATTTAACTAGATGAATCCGCTTGTAAGAATAATTAATTGCTACAGTTATTGATTAACTGCAAAACTAACTCCTATTAATTTGATTGATAAACATATAGAAGTTCAACACTATCTTTTCTAGCACCGGTTTTATAAACAAAAAATGCTATGATTTTAATAAAAGTATAGTTGACTGTTAAAAATATAATGTTACCTAGGGATATAAGATACCCGCCTGTTCTTTTGTTGAAGAACCATTCTATAGGTAAATCCGCTTTGACCGCGTTTTTTATCTCTTACCCTTTCAGTATTACTAAATAACCTTAGCATAATAATTTTTATAATCTGGGATAAGTTTAGTTCCTTAAAAATCAATAAAAATATTTTAATTAATTTTTATCACGGTGTTTTATTTTTTTTAAATTTACCATCAGCCATTTACTTGACATATGTTACACCTCTAAACATACTTAGTGACAACCTTCTTTCGGTCTTTCAGATTTAGCTTTATTCATTATAAATGTTGCGACTGGTCTGATCAAGGATTTATATAAGGTACCTCTATTCGTATTCGTTCTTGCGATCAGATTAATCCTTTGTTAACTGATAAGATACATTTTTATATGACCAGGGACTGAGTCAAGAGAAAGAAAAATAACACAACCAAGTAAAAAAAAAAAAACTTATTATGAAGTTTCGACGTTTCAGTCTGCCTTGCAAATCTTCTGCACGGATAAAAATAATCAAGAGAAAAAAATAGCCACATCTCGCCTTTTTTATTATAACTGACAGATACACTAAATGACGCATGGATATAAAATAAGCTAATAATATAATAAAGAACGACAAAAGTATCATGGCAAAGAAAAAATACAATAATAGTGTAATGCCTATTGAAATGAACATATACATAAAAAAAGTGACGATACAAAGAAGGTAAGGTAAGGACAAGGACAAGACAAAATATGATACAGAAAAAATAAAATAAATAAACAAAAATATGATAATGAAAAAAAAAAATATTAAACAAGTAAATAAATAAAAAAAAAAAAAAAAAAAGAAGGAAAAGTTAAAGTTTATATAATTAGATTAAGATTAGACAATAAGTGAGAGAATTACACAATAATCAATAATAATAGTATAAGAAAGGCAAGTAACAAAATAAATGTAAGAAAAATAATTAGAAAAGATATAAGGAAATAAAGGGATAAGAAATGAAAATAGATCAATATACCGACTGAACCAGTGAGGAGAGAAGATGATCAATGAACGTTATAAAGGTAAGAGCAGCATTGGCAGAAAATGAACAAAGCTAAAATGGTGGGAGAAACATAAAATATAAACCTTAAAATGAAACCACGAATAAATAATAAAATAAATAGAGAAGCAAACCAAACAGATCTGACCGTATGATTACTAATAAATCAAATAACGTTTGGGCAAAGTATCTCAATAACTCTATTTCTCTCTAATTGCGAAATACGAAAGGTTATGGATATATATTTCTATTATCTACTGCTTTTCCTCATCCATATTTTAGAATTAAAATAATGAAATTACTTAAATTAATATTTTTTTATAAAAAAAAGGTTTTGATAAATATCTTGATAAAATGATTCTACCTGTTTTAATGCACTAAAAGTGCATTTTAAGAGGGGTCTGAGAAGAGAAGTGGCTTGGAAACAAACAAAGCATATGAGTCATTATCTAGTTATGGGGCTCACTAGGGTTTTTGGAGAAAGGGGAAATAAAAGTTTTAACTTAGGTCAAACTATGTTGGTTGACACGTTGTCACATCTTTGGGTTTCCTGTCGGATTCAGTGTGTTAAATAACGGGTTTGTCGAGCGTCGAAAGCTATAATTCTGGAATGGAAAAATAATACAGTCGGCCTTCTAGAGATTAACTGTAATACACTCAAGTAATATGAGAAAATAATATAAAAATTAATATTATTAATTTTAAATTTAAAATTATTAATAATTTTTTCAAATATAAAGAAGTATTGAGAATATAAGGGTTTCATTCAAGCAAATATAACTCCTAAACGGTAGGTCATAACGACAAATATTATATACCAAAAAATATTTTCCAGTAAATTTCTGTCGAGAAACATATTTTAAGTCCGATCAACACGAACAAAGCGTTTCAAAAAGTTACATTTTTGTGGTTGAAAAAAATGTTACATATTTGAAGGTGAAAAAATTTTACACACTGTTGAATGGGAAAAAATTGATTTACAAAAAAGGATATACCCTCAGTCAAAAGACATACCCATGTCAATTATTAAAAGCCTTAGAAGTTTAATAATTTTGCTAAAAAGTTGAAATTTATTTTTAAATAAAAAAAAAATATCAGGAGGCGATTGAAAGACAAATAGAAGATAATGTTGAAACTCACTTCTGTCTGTTGCTCTATTTGTTCATTGTTTTAGGGCGATGAAATTCTGGAGTCAATGTTGATAAAGAGATTTCACGTCAAATACTTCTCCCCCAGCAGCTCTCCGGAACAAAATCAAAATCAACAAAGAAATGAAAATGAGTTTCAATATGAATAGGATCCAAGAGAAATACTTTGAGAACTCAGCAACAATAAATCTCATTATGGAAAGGTTGGAATTTATAGCTCGTGAAAATCTTCACTTCAAATAAAAAAATACATGCTAAGTTTTTCTAAATTAAATATAAAATCTATTATAAAAAAAATCTATTTAGTATTTAACTTGTTAGAAATCGAGTTATCTTTTAAATTTAAACAATAAGTTGATATTAATAATTAATTATATAGTCTATGACTTTTTTTTTTTTTCTTTTTAAAGATAATCGATAAGAAGCATCTTGTAAATATATAGTAAATATGAATATATTTCTTCTACAACTATGCAATATCATAATCACGGAGATGAAAACTATTGGCTGTTTTAGGAACTCCCATATCACTGATAATAAAATCATACTTTGTTATGCGATCCCTCTTTTTCTAGTGTTGGTTTCTCAAAAAAAATATGTAAGTTAGAACTTGAAAAACGTTTGTTTATGTGAATAATATGGTCCATAAATTTCTAAAATAAATTGTTATTGTAATTACAATTCGCTTTTAAATGTAGTCATAAACCCTTTTTGTATTTGTAAATATTAAAATCTAGTTATTTTAACGCTTATCATTATTTTTACTAACGTGAAGTGTCAGAATAGGCAATAAAATAAAAAGGGGAAAATCTGAAATGAAATTGCAGAATTGAATGAAGAATTAATTTAGCCATCTAATATTATACAATGACCAAATTTTATTTCGTTTTATCGCTTTTTGTGTATTCCGAATGCTCTCCTTCGGAAATAAACAATACAACCATATAGATAAGCTCAGCAAAAAAAATAAAGAACCTAAGTGTGTAAACATTCAGCAAGCTTAAGCTATAAAATTTATCTCCTACAGAAAACTGAATCACAGTTAGCGAAAAAAAAAAAAATAAAAGAAATGAGAATTGGCAGTCAAGGGGGCAACCCCTAAAACATATTCCATGTTATTCTTTATTTAGCCAACTGGACTGAAAGGGGCCAGATTTTTTTTTTTTTTTTTTTAATTTTATTTCTAATTATCATTGATTGTTAATGTTATTTAATTATTAATTAAAGTAATTTGAACTTTTTAATTTTAAAATGCCAATTGTGGAAAGCAGTAGATTATAGATAGAATATTCATGATATATTGTTTTTCCCAAACAAGGGAAATTGATTTTTTTTAAATTTACTTCAACTGCTCTTACGCATCTTATAAATATTAACAATTAAATGTATTGTTTCATTTAATATTTAATATTAGTCCAATATTGAGGAAATAATTGTTGTACAATACCTACCAGTACCCTCAGCAGTTAAGGAAGTCCCGGGATGTGCGTTGAAGAGGAGTTTGGGGTTTGTCGGGTGTCGTAACATTTTATTTGTGTTGTTATACTCTTCCCCGCATTAGCGAGAGTTTTCTTCATCCATAACCATTAGGTCCTGTCCATTCTATTAGGTTCTTTATTTTTATTTTTATTTTTCGGTGTACATAAACTAGAAATATAAACACATCAATACATATCTATGGTAAGACCTGTGTTTAGGTTTTTTTAGTTAATTGCTTTTGGAATAAAGTAGCCAATATTTTTTTTTTTTTACATTTTTTTTTAACACACAGTTTACTCCAACACTGAAATAAATAACCCACAGAGAAATTTTAGAAATTTTTAGAAAAAAAAAAAACAAGTAAGGCTGTACATTTTGTACCAACATAATACTCAATACAATTTTAACGTTGCTACCGATTTTTTTTTCCAAATGAAAGAACTATGTATTTTACACTCAAACATTATTTCTATAGTCATCTCCAACAATGTTAAATGCATTGCTAATCCTAAGATAATGCTTTAAATTTTGACCCATGACGTGGTTTTTTACGTTATTCGCCCCACTGTGTGCTGCCACTGACTAAAGTTTTGACTGAGCGTCAAAAACTTTCAACCATTTCTAGGTTTCACGAAACTATTGACTGCTCAGAGGTACAAAAAGAAAACTTTTTATATTCAGAATGTAATTAATCTAAATTTCCCTAAATTGAGTTGAAAATAAGCCCTGTAGCTAAAATATTGACTACGATAAAAGCTTTCAAATTTTCGTAATTCTCTCAAAAAGTGGTGGAAACTGTTTCAAAAATATTTGCCAAGTTCTTTCATACGTCCTGTATACAAACGTTTTAGGGAAATACTCTAACTTTAAAACTTGTTATCCCAATGTTATCACAAATTTTAAATAATTTCCAATCCTTGTTTTACTAATTCGTTTAGAATCGAATGGTTTGGTGGATAAAGGAGTTATGTAACAAAACATAATTTTAAGTAACTTATATTTACAATTTTTTTCATTCAAGAATCCAACAACCACAGCTGACGCAAAAAGTCATTAACAATTAGGTTTTGAGGATACAAACCTAATCGGAATAATTGTTTAAAACTACCTATAAAACTGTTGACCAAATTTGAAATTCGGAAACCAACTAAAACAATTTAACATATGTAAGTTCCATTTTAATACTTAATTTTCTTTTCAATTTAAACCAATCCACTATATATAAAATTAATAAAGTACAAAATCATTGTCTTAAGGGTTTAAAAAGAAATTGATTCAACAACTAATCGGGAATTTAATAAAAACAATTTTATTACAAATAACTTCTTCTTAGTTTAAGATAATGCATTTTGAAGCCATTCTGAAAATAATAAAGTTCGCCATCCTTTTGGTAATAATAAATAAACGAGCTATCTGTTATTATTAATAAAAAACTGTTTTTAAGTCATTCATCATGGAAGTAATGTTGGAAATAAACTATAAAGTAGCTTAAAATTTAAAAATAAGAGATTAGTTGAATTCTAATTTACTTAAATCGTATATATCTATATATATATATATATATATATATATATATATATATATATCAAAATTATATTTTGTCGACCCTTAGAAATTATATAATTAACTATTTTACAATAATCGGGTTATAGGTCCTTTATAAGGATATATTAAATATAAATATATAAAGGACCTATAACCCGATTATTGTAAAATAGTTAATTATATACATATATATATACATTGACTAATTAAAAAATACAAAACAATTAACTGCGATATTTTACCTTAAAGCTCCAGGATTTTAATTTCCCTTCAATTAAAAATTAACCTATAATTATCTGCAATTTGATTGTTTTATTTTTAGATGTGCTCAGGATCATTTCATTAAACAAATACTTAGTAAATATTACCAGTTTAGATTTGAATTAACTCTAATCGTTACTTAGGGTTACCTAACTGGTCTAACAACAAATACTCTTCACGATTTTAATACATAAAAGTAACCAAAATTATCTATTTAAATTTGAAGTAAAATTAATAAAAAAATGATAATATATTTCAAAACATTAAGTAGTTTATTAAAACTAAACCTATCGACATTTTAAGAAGGCAGTCAGAAGAATGAGAATAAATTGATTTAGAGGAAGAGTCACTTGGAGTTCAGGAAACAGTCGAAGTTTTGTAAACACAGTGAATAATGATTTGCGGCTAAGTGACAAATAGCTGTTTGTTCCGAAGAAGAAATATAGAAGGTTTTACAATTTCGATTTTTTTTTTTTTTTTTTTTTTAATTCATGAAATAATGAATTCTTATTAAATTTAAAGCCAATTTTGTTGAAATAACTTGTAATTTATATTGAAATTTACATTATAATATTATCTTTTGATAGTCACAAATATTTGTTATAACATTAATTTTATTTATGTTTTACAATATATTAATGTTGTTATCGAAAATACGAGTATATTATATATATATATATATATATATATATATATATATATATATATATATATATATATTGTTCTAATTTTATTTTTTTTAATAAATATTAAAAAATATAAAAAAAAATGAAATATTATTATTTTTTTCTTTACTGCGATTCCATTTTTTATAATTGGTAATTTATTATTTTGTATGTAATTTAGTCTTGAGATCGTACTCACCACGTAGGCTAATTACACACGTGTGTTAAAAGTAAATATTTATCCTTCAATTACACCTTAATCACTCCAATCTCATATCATAAACCTTCATAAATGTTGTCAAAAAGGGAGAATTTAAAAAAATCCAAACCAATTTCATCAAATAATCTTTATCGTTCGTCGCAAACCTACAACTTACCCTTGGTTGTAGTATCCTTTAAAAATATTCTACTGATCCATTACCGCAGACTCCATTTGGGCTTACGGAGTTGAGCTTTGGGGCTGCTCTAAACCTTCCAATTTGAAATCCTTCATAAAATCCTCGATGCTCCTTATTATATCACAAATAAATTTATACATAAAAACCTTAATGTTCTATGTGTTGCCGATTTGGACCAAACCTGATACAGATTCATATTCTCCCAACTTGTTTCACACTCGATTTCCGATAATTCTCCTAGGCGAAAAAAAGATTGCTGAGAGACCTTCTAATGTAAAGCTTTTAATAAAGTGCTACTAGTGAGTAGTTCTTTACATGTTATTGACCAGTCATTGTAATAACTTGGTCAATTTACTTAATATGGAAGGAAAGCTGTAAATGTGGGCAACTTCTTTTGTTTTTGACTTAAAGTTACTTTTAACTTGAACATTTTTAGATTTTTGTATTATATTTACAACTTTAACCAGTTTCTTTAATGCGAGAAGGCAAAACAAACAATGATTATCGACAATTATATTACAGAAAAATGTTGGTGTAAATATTGGCCCTCTTGAAAAAGTCACCAAAAATAGTTTAAAATAATCTGAAACGGTAGTTTATTTATTACAGGAAAAAAAATACAGAAATCGCAATCATAACTGGCTCTTACAGCCCTGGCACGATCTAAGTTCCCACATTTGGGAACAGTTTACCCATACATCTCCCCGTGTGTCTTTAGAGAACTTTCCATCACAAAAGATACAAGTTGTGATCTCTAACAATAGATATGTCAAAGTTCTCGGGGAAAAGTGGGTCCATATTTACACTAAGAAAGGGTGTTCATATTTACACCGAGCGAAACTAAAGATTTTTTTTTTTACATTCATTGATATTTACAACTGTACAAAATAATATACAACAAGTAAATGTGTAGACAGTGAATACAATGGCATATAGATAACTTGTGAAGAACTACTCACTAGTAGCACTTTAATAAAATCTACACTAAAAGGTCTGTAGGCCATCTTCTTTTCAGACGCCTCGGAGGATTATCAGGGATGGAGGAGGAAGCAAGTTGGGAGACAAGTGGATTGGAATGGTTAAGGAGCTTACTAAGGAAGGATAGGTATCTGGTTTGGGCAAACTCAGAAACATATGGAACATTGAGATCTTTATGGATAAGTTTATTGGTCACCAAGTAAGGAGCATTGAGGATTTTGGGAAGGATTTTGGATTGTAAGGATTGGATACGGGATAAATTGGATGGTTTAGTAGATCCCCAAAGCTCAAATCCGTACGTCCAAATAGGTCTGATCACTGTCATGTAAATGAGTTTTTTTAATTAATTGGGAGCTTTGAACGTTTATCTAGTAAATGTTGAAGTAGTCTGTAACGACGGGCAGTTTCTTGTCGTTTTAGTCTTGTATGTGGATTCCAAGTAAGACGTTTGTCCAAGTGGAGTCCTAGGTAGCGGATCTGTTCAACAGGAATTAGTGAAATATCATTAAAGGATACTGTAGAAGAGCAGGATGTCGTAGGTTTACGACGACGAAACTAAAGATAATTCAAAAAGTAGCTTAAGATTTCCGTTTTCCAGATATCATTCTGAAATTATTTTTAAATAAACATAATAAAAAATTCTTAATGCTCCTTACAAACAAACTTATCCACAAAGATCTTAATGTGGTATACCTTACGTTTCTGACTTAGCTCAAACCAGATATCTACCCTTTTCATAGCAAACTCCACAATCATTCAAACCCATTAGTATCACAACTTGCTTCTCATTCCATTCCAGATAACCCTCCGAGGCGTCTGAAAAGAAGATGGCCTCGAGACCTTC
Source organism: Euschistus heros (assembly GCA_003667255.2). Classification (NCBI taxonomy): domain Eukaryota; kingdom Metazoa; phylum Arthropoda; class Insecta; order Hemiptera; family Pentatomidae; genus Euschistus; species Euschistus heros. The sequence continues at coordinate 27,202 of RCWM02001408.1, forward strand.
TAATATAGTACCTCATTATATAGAACCTTTATAAGTGCTGCTAGCAATGGGTAGTTGCTTTAAAAACAAGTGAGGTGTCATTTTATCATTATCATCGTATTTACTTGACGTATAATATATTTGTATATACAGTTGTAAATTTCAATTAAATAAAAAAAAAATAAACATAAGAACATGAAACTAAAACGATTTCACAGGTCTTTCAAACATTTACAGTTCAGAATGAACACTCATTAGCACAATAACTCGAGATGCATCCACACTATTTCAAACAGTGGTTCCAACTGCTCACTGCTATGTTATATTAGCAAATCGCTCCATAAACAGTCCTCACCGGCAGTTTTCATTATCTCCCTTAGCCTGTAGAGAGGGGTGCCGATATTTACACCTTTTCCTCTATATATTTGTATACATATATACAAGTTTATATTTCATCTTTATTGCTGCAAATATAAATAAATAGTAATATATATATATAAATATTAATCCCCTTATCAAAAATACTTATTACACTATAATGGTTCAATTAACCTGACTCAAATTTTGAAATATTATTATGATAAATGGTTTCAACCCCTTATTTTAAAAACAAATAATTTAGTGCAACAAATAAATATTTTAGACATGCATAAATAATGAAGTCCAAGTATCCAATAGGTTTGAGATTAATATAAGATTTTGATTCTTCTGAACAGGCTACGGAGAACCCGATATGAGGATTTGCGAGGCGCCCCAATTTAGCATGAGATAATTAATATTTGAGCTGAGTGCCCTAAATTAGAAGGTAACAGGGAACTGTATCCTTGAGCGGGTGACAGTACTTCAGTACTTCAGAGCCCTCCAGCGGGTCAACAGCCAGCAGCTATATCGCACCCTCCCACTTCAATCAATCAGTTCCCTCAGGGAACGTTATCCTCCTCTCTTCGTTTCCAACTGGCTTTCTCAATTATTTGTAGATGTACACAAAAAATAAAATAAAAACGTAATTTTTATTAAATTCATTTATTGAGTCGTTCAATCAAAACCCGTTTTTTTCCCCCCGAAAATATACAGGATGATTCACCCAGAGGAAAAATTGACTGAAACTAGACCAAATATGAAGAACAATGCCGCAGACCTTACTTTCTATTCCAACCCGTTGCAGATATACAATAATACAAAGACATTTTTGAGGAAACTACGTTTTTCAAATTTTTGATTGGGTTCTAAACTTTGTATTGAAAATCTAATCATTTTTTTTTTTTTATTAACAATTTATTGAAATTTACAACAGTACAGATATACATTAAGTAAATGTGTTAAAAACGCTTACATTAGCATGGCAAAACTTGAAAAGAACTACTGATCAGTAGCACTTCAGTAAAAATCTACAGTAGAAGATCTCTAAGCCATCTTCTTTTCAGACGCCTCGGAGGATTATCGGGAATAGAGTGTGAAACAAGCTGAGAAACTAGTGGATTTGAGTGGTTATGGAGCTTGCTATGAAAGGATTGGTTTCTGGTTTGGGCTAAATCAACAACACATGGAACAGTAAGATCTTTATGGATAAGTTTATAGGTGACAAAGTAGGAAGCATTGAGGATTTTTCGAAGATTTTGGATTGCAAGGATTGGATACGGGATGAATTGGATGGTTTATTAGAGCCCCGAAGCTCAACTCCGTAAGTCCATATTGGTCTAATCATTGTCATGTAAATGAGTCTTTTGTAATTAAATGGGAGCTTTGAACGTTTGTCTAGTAAATGTTGGTAGTCTGTAACGACGGGCAGTTTCTTGTCGTTTTAGTCTTGTAGGTGGGTAGTGGAGTCCTAGGTAGCGGTTCTGTTCAACTGGGATTAATGGAATATCATTAAAGGATACTGTAGGACAGGAGGTCGTAGGTTTACGACGAAGGGTAAAGGTTATTTGGTGAGATTTGTTCGGATTTATTTTGATTTTCCATTTTTGACACCATTCTTGAATGTTTAGGATATGGGATTGGAGGGTTTGGGAGGTCATAAATGGATCATCGTTTACTGATAATACACATCTGTCATCTCTGGTAGGATGAGTTGGGATGTCAGCTGTATAGACAGTATTGAGGATGGGGCCTCGGATACTACCTTGAGGAACACCGGCAGGTAAGGTAAAGAGGAAAGAGTAAGAAAATTTAAGGTTCACTTTAAACGTTCTATGACTGAGATAGGAACGGATAATAAGGAATCTAATAAAATTAATCCTAAATAATAAAATTAAATACATAAATCTAATAGAATAAAATCCTTTGACCTGGTATCGCTTTATTGACTGTTTCCTTTATTTTCTATTAAACAATACATTTTTTTCTTCAATTTTTATTATAATGATGAGTTTATTTTGTTTAAAATACATATTGTAATTAAGCGGTTATCATAATGTCTTATTTACACAAGTACTTGATTCCATGCCAAATAAAAACACCATGTTTTTCCGGTTTTAAAAGTAAATTTCTCCATAAAATCGGAACGGAATCATTAATTTGATCATACCATATGGAAGCTTGTTGTATTTGCAAGATTTCGTAAGATTTGCAGTTCTGTGGATTGTTTTTCGAAAAACCGTGAGCGTTGAAGACATTATGCCGCTTGATTGCCAGCTCTTAATTGCCATAGCTTATGGCAAGCTAATTAAGATTTTGGTTCTGGGGTCTTCTTTATTTTAGAACAGATTGAACTTTACCTTATCAGGGAAAGTTACAAAGTTCACTCTGTTCTAAAATAAAGAAGACCCCAGAACCAAAATCTTAATTAGCTTGCCATAAGCAGCATTTCCAGCAGTAACGAATGGTTGTGAAATAATGGGAAATTAACAATGAAACCGAAGTATATTGCATTTTAGTGAGCCAAAATTTGTCACATATCTCTTGACCATGAACTTGTAATATAAATTAGAAAATTTCAATTTGGTTTGGCGGGACAAAGAAAGAATTCCTGAAGGGGTACTCCCTAGCAATCCATTAGTGTAAAAACAAAGAGGTCAACTAGAAATAGACAGATGACGTTAAACGTGTACTTAAGACTTCGGGAGTGAAAAGTTGAAAGTGTCAAGTCCAAGGTAGAAAGAAGTGCTAAAAGAACCATAAATGAGACCCAACTTTCTTCCAACTTTATAAAAGGACTGTAGTGGGATAGATTATGTAGTAGGTAAGGTGTTGATTTCCTAACCCCACTCAAATCATTGTATTAAAACTTCGAAAATATTTATCTACTTCAAACCGTCGAAGCTGTACTACTAATGTTTGAAAATAAATTAAGTAAAATTTCTCAATGTTCCATTATTGGCTCTATCAATAGCATTTGACCAATAGTGCTCTAAAGAGGGTATTGCAAATAGGAATGCAGATGTCATGATAGCTTGTGGTCATGTCCTCTCTAATGCTTTCTAGGTTGGCACACTTTGAATTTGCATGAAGAACAATTCAAACATACCTGTCGATCTGTCTATACTCCAGCATTCAATCAAACCTCCTGAGGTAGCAATATTAAACATGCGAAAATAAACTAACTATGATCTATTTTATAATTACATTAACTCTAAGATTTAGATAACCGAATTTTTCAGAAGATAAGTAAGATTGATATGTTTTTTTCCTTTTTTTTTAGTTAGAAAAGAAAATTATTATTTAATATCTTTATGAAATATCTAAATAGGAAATGAAATATTCTTTTTTATAAAGAAAATGTCATATTCCTCGCTTGCCTCATTAGAGCTATAGAAAATGCAGGTGACCTTTTATTAAAATATATTTTCCACTTGAAGATTATGAACTTCATTTGGTCTGACGTTATAAAACGTTGTCTAAAGCGTTCGAAATCATTATAGCCATTTTCGTTTTTTATATTTTTTCTCTTCTAACCAGCAATTCTTCGAAATGCTCAGTTCCTGTCTAAAATCTAATCATTGATTTTCTCGTAATTAGGGCGACCATCGTGACAGTTCCAATGAATTTTATTGGTGGATCTGATTTGAATTACCCATTACTTTTAAACTTTTATTATATTATTCATTCATTATTGATTGACTCAACTTGAAGCTACACATTATACTAATTTTAAGTTTATCTTAATCATTTACAACTCGTATTTTTAACTTTTTTATAAACAGATAATAAGACAATAACACATTCCCAAATGAAATATCCTTGGAACTACATCTTTATGATAAAAAAAAAATCTATTTTTTTTTTTTTTTTTAGGTGTTAACGCTTTTATATAATCAAACCAGAGCACATGATACGTTTTAGGATTATTAAAATTAAAAATTATTACTTTACTTTTAATTATTATTAAAAAATCAGACAGTTATTTTAAAATAGTTTAAGTAACTAAATTTTAAAATAATATCTTTATTACTATTTTGCGTTATATCTTCCATATTTTATGGGCATGTATTTCAAGAATTTACTTAAAATCACATTGACCCCATCGAATACTAGACGAAATAAAATCAAGGAGGAGGTTTGAACCTTATTATTTTAAATTAGGTTACTTTACAATTTCTTGGTGATATTTTTATTTATATGCCTAGTTATAATAAATATGGGTATGGAATCTAATTAAAATGAATATGGAGTCATAAAAAACTTTTTAAAAAACATGAAACGTTTAGCTGAGAAAAAAAAAAATAATTGGATGGAATTTTTGCCGGTCAGTGTTTATACGTGTTAAACTGATCTTATCATCGAAAATTGGAACTTATTCTGGTTTTTTCTTGTTAGCTTTGGTGGAATAGCCTTCCTTTACAAACTTCTATCAAACGATTCCCTATAGGACACTCGAAAGAGCCAAAGTATAGAAGAAACCCCACAAGATTAGGCCCTTGATAAAAGAGATGGTGATTGCAATCGGAGGGGGTTCGTTGGGGTATCTCTTACAAGACTGATTTCCTTTTATTTTTCCACTCTTGTTATTTATTTCTTGTGCTAATTTAACATCCCTAGTAACCCTATCAATCAGCTCAATCAATCAGTTTGATTGATATTTGTTATACAATCGGGGTTTTATCAGATAAAACTCTGATGTAGTTATTCTCATAAAACTGAAACAGAATCTTTTTTTTTATAATCTATCCATTTCTTTATCTAAAGCTGTTCTTAGTGTTTACAATTTTCTAAATTTGATTATGATTACAATAACATGCGAAACTTCAAGAGAACTACTCATCAGTTCTAAAATATAAATATAAAAATGTTTGATATCTGCATATTAGATAGGAGATCTAATCTCCTTATTTGGTTTATAGATTCGATACAGCACCT
>RCWM02001407.1:0-32635 GCA_003667255.2 Euschistus heros
GTTTTTTGTCTTCTATGAGAATGTTCCGTGCTCTACAAATTTCATTTTATGATTTATAATTAGCAGGTTTTTTTTTTCCACCGTAAATTCTCCAATCAACATGGCAATCCTTGGAAGTTTAGTACCATTTCCCATCCTAGGTATGCGAGAGGGGTAGCTCAGCGGGTAAGGCACTGAATGCTATACTAGCCGGGAGTCGAGTCGAACCTACTAAAGGCATTAAAATTGAAGAAGAAATTGTGATGGCTTATTCAAGTCTCCATACCTTGAAAACTATTGTTAAGTATCTTATTAATGTAAGTTTAGTGAGGCCTTGTGTGAATTTGGTGTATAGTGATACATGACATTGTTCTTAGAATAGATTTTAGTCCGATATAATGACTAGTCTGAAACAATATTAATTTAAAAAAAATTGAAGGACAACCGCTTGAGGCCTGTCGGCCTACAAGAAAGAATATCAGGTTCATATGTTTCCATTTATCTTCCTCCTTACCTGTATGATGTATTTGTTCATTCCCAAAGGAGAGTGATTTCCGTTATACATTAAAAGCGATAAACTTAAATTAACAAGGATTTGTTATTCGAAATAAAGTAAGTTGGAAGAAGTACGCTATTAGGATTTTAAACGTGACTTTTTCATTCCAACCCGTATAGTTCCTAAACTTTGGTGGTGTTAGGGAAAAATATATTTTACAAAAAAAATATTCTCCATAAAGTTATTTTCAGGCAAATTGTCAGTCAAAATTTTCTTCAAACACCATTTTCAAACAGCCACAGACCTATGTAAGCAAGGTCATGCGTAACGCTCTGCTTCTCAAAAACGAATCTCTTTTGACTAGGCCACGGGTAAAATCTGTTCCATGTTAAAATTACAAAGATTTTCTCTAGAAATTGAAAACATGCACCGAAATCGAACCATTTGGACATGGCTGCTTCACGATTAGGGCGAACTATAGCTGATGCAATGCCCTGAGATGAATGCTTTAAGAAATTGCTTACTTGTAGAACTGGAGCAGTACCTATAAAGAGATAAAGCTCTTGGAGGGAAGATAATAGGAAGTAATGCGATATTAGTGTAATGGACTGTGGTCGCAGACATGAGCCTCAAAGACACCCCCCCCCAGTATACTGGAAAGAGCCCTTTCAGCCATGTAGGATGCCGCCCCCCACCTCAACCAGCAGAAATAAATGAACTTCCTCACACACATTATAACCCAATTGCACTGGAAGATGCCCCCTCCAACCCCGACAAAAATAAGACTTTTTTTTTAAATATCTCAGGGATTTTCACACAAAAATCAATGTGCAAAAATAACAAGCAAGGAAATTTGGTTAATATTAAAATTTATAGTACAACTAGCTGAAAGTACCCGTGCTACGCTGACGTTTAATATCATTAGGATAAGGCCAACTTAAATTAGTAAAAAGTAAGCTTAAGAGTTTGTTGTTGGAAGGTGTGATAAAATTATTATTACTTAAATAAACCTAAAGAATTCCATTCTTAAAAATAATTTAAAAAAGTTGCATTTGACAATTTGCAGGTTTGTTTTTTTTTATTTTAATAGTCCTCCAATGTAGCTTCGAGGCCATAGCAGCACTACCATCTTACCCAGCCAGCTCTGATACCAGATTATAGCCTTTTCTTATGTCTCATCTAAACTTTTTTTGTTTTTTTCGAATAAAATTTAGTCTTTCTGTTTCTCTCTTTTTGCGTACATATCAAACATAAATTGGATTACGAAACTAAAATAAAAAAGATGTAGATTGTTGGTTATGCAGTCATAAATCCCACAGCAATTAAAAATAATATTTAATCTATAAGGCCATAATTTGGCATTATATAAATTAAATTATTATTTTGGAATTGCTGTGTATCTATGACTGAATACCCAACCAATCTACATCTCTAAATACTTCTCCGTCAACTAATACTTATCAATAAAGTAAAAATAAATATAGGCGTAAAAAATCAGCTGAAGACACAGTTTTCTTATTTGGTTGTATTGGTGTTTGGTCACGCTGAGGGATGTTGTATACTGTACCCATCTTTTCCATGGCATCAACATGAGGACGATACTGAAGAGAATCTACGCTCGATAGAAACTCACTGATTCCTATCAGTTTCTTGTCCTGCTGTGAAAGAACAAAAGAACAATGTCTCGCTTTTTCAAACACCTGGGCAAACAATCAAGACAGCAACTTCGTTAGTGGTAGGAGTATTGTAACGTCTCAATAAGTTTTGAGGCTTTTTGTTAGAAATGATTACCTGGAAATCTTGTAGATCTGTGGAACAGATTCAACAGCAGCTCAGAAGTCCTTGATAACTTGTTATGTTCATGATGCATTTTCTGGAGTTGGCTTCCAATGCAGGGCTTGGAAATTTTGAAAGTAACCACAGCGAATGTCTCTTTCACATGGTTGTCATCATCAAACTAAATTTGTCTGAATTAAAGACGGCTGCTGTTGTGTCCAGGCATCTAACTAACTCCCTATTCTGGGATATACCTGTCTCCGCACCCTTAAATGGGTGGCATGAAATGTCCTCTTTCATATTTATTGTTCCAAACGACGTTCATTTGGAAACAAACCGTTCTATTTCCAAATTAGAAGGCTAGCTCCTTTTAAAACAATTCAATTGAAAATAAGTAAATTTTTATTATAAATTTCTAGCTCTACTATAAACACCGTACTGTTGTAACCACCTCTCTGAATGGTGCTTGCCACCTATTTGGTCATTTTTTCAACCTTCAATATTATCAACATATGAGGCATGGAATTCCAAAACAGTCCCATTTCCAGCTTTTTTTTTTTTTTTTTTTTTTTATGAATAGTTTTTTCTAATAGTCTATTAAAAAATATAAATTAGTAAGACATCCGAATTAACTGCATTTATATTAGCTTTGTCTCTCCCGATATATTATGAGAATGATAGATTGTTACGGGGCTTCCAGTTGCTGGAAGGAGAGAAAGAAAACAGTGAGCCTCCGAGATCTACTACTAACTACTAGTTTTTGTAAGTCTAGCCTTATAATTTGTTAATATAACAGCAAAGAAACTTAATTTGGAATTAAATCATTGGAAGTAGATTAGCCGGAATCTTAGGGATTCAGAATAATGCAATTTCTCCAGTCGTGGTCCTGTGAGAATTAAAAAGCCTTAATAATACTTTCACACACCATAGCTGTAATTTTAACATGGTGCCATTACACAGATTAGTTAGCCAAAGATCACGTTAAAACCTTCATTTTTAATTGTATCAGGGTTGATATTCCAGATGGACAGGACAGTGATTTTATTGTACAAATATTAGCGATTATCGGTTGATTTTCAAATTTTACTGGATTTTATAGCTATTAGTATTACTATCGAAGAGAAGGATAGCTCCTTTTTTAATTACAATTTAATTGAAAATAAGTAAATTTTTTTATAGTCAAAAATGGTTTATAAACCCACCAGATTTAAGTTTGCTCGGTAATTACAAGATTTAACAAGATGTCATTAATTTTTCTGTACATAAATAATTTTACATACCATGTGTAAATATATATCTATGAAAAAACAAAAATTTTCCTTTTATGTACCATGCATCCTGGGCCATTGCTTGCTTATTCCTTGAACCTAAACAGATAATCAGAAGGTTCAGCCACCAGATACACGCTTTAAAGACAATTCATTGTACAGGAATACAGAAATCACAAACAGCAATTTTATTATTTTATTTTTTTTTATTCCTTGTTCTACTCTTCAAACCTCTTTCCTTTTATATGACCCGCAACACCCCCCCAACCCCCCACGGATAGTACCCTAACAACAACCCCCGCCACCACTGATGGGTTTTAGAAATTTGGCACAGAGGGTTGGTTCAGTAGTTTTACCATTGTAAAATCTGTTGCAGAATGGTGCTAGCCAAATATACCCCCAAATTTCATTGATATCCACATGTCCCACAAAATATTTATCACTTTTTTTAATAACAATTTAATTGGAAATAAGTAAATTCTGTTATCAATATCAAGCTATACTTTAAAATTCACCACTTTTACTCTCTAACGTCCGCGTCCGCGTTTTTGATAAAAACAACCATATATGTTCATTTATCATTCCTTATCAGTTTAAAACAAAACAAATATCTTATACTCCATATATATTTGACCAGCCGCCGATTAACGACCCCTTGTAGTTTTTATCGACTATTAAAGAATATTATTGTAATATTGAGAACATAACATTATTATTTTACAAATTATGTCATTCTCACAACTTTCCACTTATTTCTCAGGATTTTTACTATTGTCTTTAATCTATTATATATTTGTCAAAATACCAACTCACTCACTTAACACGAAATCTCAGAAACCACCGAACGGATTGGAATGAAATTCGATATGGAGATTCCTCTAGGGCCGTAGGTGCTCGCTAAGAAAGGAATTTTAAAAAATCGGCCTGGATCGCGGCGCTAATTGCGAAAAATGCGATTTCAATTTTTATTGGGTGAATATAAAAGATTAATTACATATGGTATTTGGATATAAGCTAAGTTAAAAATACGTTAGATCTTTAAGCCGCAAACTTTGACCACCGTTTAAGTTCCTTATAGTTGTAAACAAACAAAAATACGTTCGATGTCGAAACCTTATAATATTGGTACTTTCTGTGAACTCATGGTAGCTGCAGAGGTTACTTACAACTTACATGTTTGAGTTGTTTCGTGAAGAGAAGCTATATAGACTTATGTTAAAGAGGAGGTTAAAAGACTTATGTTCTCTGGTGATGACATGTAAGGCCAGTTCGATGTAGGGACAAAAAACAGATAAGAATCAATAGTTCTACCAAGTGTATGATTCTCATCAGTATCGTATCATGTTCTACCATGGAGAAGAAAGGTACAGTATTAACATCCCTCAGCGTGACCCAAACTCCAATACATCACTTTAGAAAACTGTTTCTGCAGCTGATTTTTACGCCTAAATGTTAGTGGAGCGAGGAAGGTGAAGGTGAAGAACCTTATTTACTTTAATTTCGTAATCTCCTCAACCAATTTATGCTTGATATGTACGCAAAAATAGAAACAGAAAGACTAAACTTTATTCGAAAAAATCAAAAAAGTTGAGAAGTTGAGACTATATTCACGTAAGGAAGCCTTAAGAAAAGCTGATGGTCTGGTATCAGAGCTGGGTAAGATGGTAGTGCTGCCTCGAAGCTTCACTGGAGGGCTATCAAAATAATTTAAAAGTAACTTTTGCAAATTGTCAAATTTACTTATTGGAATTATTCTAAGAATGGAATTGTTCAGGTTTATTTAAGTAATAATAATTATCAACGTTAAGCTTAACTTTTACTAATTTAAGTTGTCTTCATCCCAATGATATTAAACCGTAGCGGAGCGGGGTACTTTCAGCTAGTTTTAAATAAAACAGCAATCGTTTCATTTAGAGACCGTTTTTAGAAGTAATAAATTTTACCACTTTTATTCATTCTTTTTCTAGCTATTTTTTATCCTACTTCGAGAATACTATGTGCATCAAATATTATAATGACGATTTTATATTTATTGAATAAAATATAATTTTAAAACAAATTGAAATACAATATAAAAAAAGCATGAAGTGTGATTTTCGTTTGCATTTAGAATATCATCAAAAATGAGTTAACTATTTTTAAAGTTTCCTGTTGCATGCTGTTTTTGATACATGTGAAAAATATTTCTACTAGTATCAAAAGACAAAAATAAACTGACAATTAAAAAAAAAAAAAAAAGGTTATCTAAGTATTTCGCGCTGAAGGGTGAAGGGGCTTCTTCTTATCAGGCAAGCCAGGCCTTTGGGTAGAGATACCTTAATTTTTATTGACAAATTGATTTTCTAAAATTCCTTCTATTGTAATACGAAATCTATACTAAAATTTCAATTAACTCAAAAATAACACTATCGTCATTATTTACAAAAAGAAGCTGTCTAAGTTGAACTTTTCTCCTGAAATGTACCTAGTTAAAATTTAAAAATTCTGTGTGTCAATCCGGTTGATTTTATCTCGCCCCAGTTAAATTTTCCATTTCCCAGAAAATACGACATGAATTCTAAAAGGCGCAATATGTTCCTGAAGCGGATATAGGAAGGGCTGGGGCTGAGTCACGTAGGGTGAGCAGTTTGCTCTCTGGGCAATCCTCTTTGTTTGCCGACTTATTTAGCGGCTCGGTTGAACAGCAAAGCAGTTCCAGTACTTTGTGATTCCTCTCCCCACTCTCTTTTCTAGTGGTCACCTTTGACAGCTTATACTTATCCCTAGCTTGGGGTAGCCTGCCCTAGACAGACACTTAATTTTACTGTTAAATTCTATTTTGAGATCTTATTGCTTATTTGTCTTTATTAAGATGCTTTAACTACAAATACCTTCAAATTTATCATGGGACAGCTATGTTTAGATCGATCAGGATAATGTTATTTTTATTAAAAAAGCGATAAATATTTTTGTGGGACATGTGGATATCAATGAAATTTGGGGGTATATTTGGCTAGCACCATTCTGCAACAGATTTTACAATGGTAAAACTACTGAACCAATCTGTGCCAAATTTCTAAAACCCATCAATGGCTTTGTTAGGGTACTATCTTTTGTTCATATAAAAGAAAAGAGGTTTGAGTAGAAACAAGGATAAAAAAAATAAATAAAATTGCCGCTTGTGATTTCTCTACATGAATTGTCTTTTAACTTCTGGGAGACCCCCTAATTCCCTGAGACCCCCTGATATAAAGCAAGGATACATGGTACATTTTTTTTTTTTCATAGATATAATTTACATTAGTATGTAAAATTATTTATGTACAGAAAAATTAATGACATCTTGTTAAATCTTGTAATTACCGTGCAAACTTAAATCTGGTGGGTTTAAAAGCCATTATTGACTAATATTTTGTTGTTCATTTCATAATTTTCTGAAGAAGTTAAAGAATCACACAGAAAGTTACCTGGTTTTAGAAAAACCCATTTGATAAAAAGAAACGTTTATTAGTTTTACATAGTACCTTCCAGGATCTTAAAAATATTTCATAACTTTGAAAAAAGGGTGTAATGAACCAGATAGTTGGTCTGCAGAAAACACTCTCAAGTGTTTTCATTATTCATTATTATAATTGAAGAGTAGAAATTCGTAAAAAGTGGAAATTAAAAATAATAGGCGTTAAAGAGAGACTGGATTAGGAAGAGGAATTATTTTTTGTATGGCCATTTTCAATTTGATTCAGCTACTTTTTTGAGATAGTCTATTAGAAAAACTATTCAATAAAAAAAAAAAAAATCTGGAAATGGGCCTGGTTTTGGAATTCCATGCCCCATATGTTGATAATATTGGAGGTGGAAAATTGACCAATAGGTGCCGAGCACCATTACAATAGTACGGTGTTATATGTAGAGCTAGAAATTTATAATTTTTCAATTGAATTGTAATTAAAAAAGGAGCTATCCTTCTCTTCGATAGTAATACTAATAGCTATAAAATCCAGTAAAATTTGAAAATCAACCGATATATCGCTAATAATTTGTACAATAATCACTGTCCATCTGGAATACCAACTGACACAATTAAAAAGTTTTTACGTGATCTTTGGCTAACTAATCTGTGTAATGGCACCATGTTAAAAATTACAGCTATGTGTGAAAGTATTATTAAGGCTTTAATTCTCACAGGACCAGCGACTGGAGAAATTGCATTATTTCTGAAATCCCTAAGATTCCGGCTGATCTACTTCCAATGATTAATTCCAAATTAAAGTTTCTTTTGCTGTTAATAATTAACAAATTATAAGGCTAGACTTACAAAAACGTAGTAGGTAGTAGATCTTCGGAGTCACTGTTTCTCTCCAGAACTGGGGAGCCCTAACAATCTAATCATTCTCATAATATCAGGAGACAAAGCTATAAATGCAGTTAATTCGGATGTCTTACTAATTATTTTTTCTGTCTACATTACCAGATTTTTATTGATAAATTAATAAAATTTCAATTGTTAGTTGAAGTTCTTTACATAAGAGAGCAAGCGAAACCACGATGGGGGATGCTCGTAAGATATAAACGGAACAGTTTATACGATTTATATAATTGTGAAAGACATTGGTGGATTTACGAGTTAATATTAAGTTTTAAAATATTGATGTCATTGGAAATTCAAATAAAAGGCGAGGAACAATAATATATATTGCAACTATGTTTAACTTTATAACTATATTACTACTTTTATATACACTACTACATGGTGTAAATAAATAACTTAATAATATTTTAAGGTTATGATTTACATACGCCACTTTTTGTTCCAGGTCTATGCGCAGCAGGCGCAACAGGCGGGAATGGAGGAATCGCAGCAGCAGTGGTGGGAGTGATCGGGAGGCCACTTCCCACCATTTCTGAGGCTACCACAACCACCACCACCACAGCTTTCACCAACGTCAGTTCCACGAACACTTCGCCCGAGAAAGGCTCTTACGGGAACGGGCTTGAAGCCGACCCACCAACGGTCGACCTGGGTTCCACTTACCAACCCGTTACACCCCAGCCACTTCCAAAGCAACGTAAGAACAAGGAAGCTGCTGACTCCAAAAGAGAGCGCAAGGCAGCCAAGACATTGGCTATCATCACAGGAGCTTTCGTCATATGTTGGCTGCCCTTCTTCATCATCGCAATACTTCTGCCAATCTGCAACATGTACAATGCATGCGTCCTAAACGACAACCTCTTCGCTTTCTTTCTATGGCTAGGATATTTCAACTCTACGCTCAATCCTATTATTTACACAATTTTCAGCCCAGAATTTCGTCACGCTTTCAAGCGGATCTTGTGCGGGCGCCGTAACTCAGTTCGAAGGCGCACTCGACACCTTGGTGTTAGGCACTTTCACTGAGCCTTAACCCATCGCCATCCTCCACCACAGTTTGTATAATGCACTCCTCTCTCTGTCTTCTTTGATCCAGAAAGTGTCACTTCTATTTCACTCTTCTTGACTGTCCTTGTTTTCCTAAGGATACTAATTTCTCTCTGTTTTTCGTACTAAATCAACTGTGAGGCTATCAAATTAACTCAAAAGGAAATTCTAACGGCATTTAATGTCAACCTCACCATATATCCACTTTCAATCTTTAAATAATTCGAAATATTGGGTCTTTCAGTTCATTTTTGAGATCTATCTTGAGCTTTCATTTGGAAAAGGAACTCCTTTGTTTATTTATTCTTTATTTACATTATTCTTGTTATTAAACCTTTTTTCTCTTCTAATTACAATAAGTGGTATAAACAAAGATTGTGTTCCAATACTACAAAATATGAACACAAGGAGGTCATAAATCAAAAATAGAAAAGAATGATAAGAAAGGAAAGCAAAAATATTTTTGGTAGCTTCCAATTTATATAATTTTTTATGTAAATTCTAATAGAAGGGAATAATACAATCAGTGTGGTTATAATTTAAATCGTTACATAATAGAAGTGCTTGCAGACAAAAATCTGCTCAAGATTCAGAGAGTTGTGTATGTCAAACAAGTGGTACGCACTTGAAATGCTGATTTGGTGTTGATGTGATATTAAAAACACCATCCAGCTCAGGGTGGCGATGGTTTCCATGATGCTCTAAATTATGAATTTTTTTACTTATGATGGTAATAACATATGAATATGGACACTTACATAGAATTAACTAAATTGTACTTATGACTATTCATGCAACGCTGGTACCATTCTGAGCCCGGGTACCCAGCACCAAGTCAATTGAACAGTTCCTAGCTACAATTTGGTTTTCTTCAACCAATAACCCAGAATTTGAAACATTGATATATTGTTGAATATACTGGTCCAAAATAGTAGATAATATATAAATGAGGGTATAACTATCTAATAGATTATCTCAACTTTGTCAGAATAAAATCCTAGTTCTATAAAAAATAATTAAAAAAAAAAATTATGTGCATGAGTCTTCCCTTGTGTGATTGGTAAAATGAATGAATATAAATATAGTTAAAAGTATTACAAATTTGTAAATATCAGATCAATGTAAAAATAATGTATAGGCTTGCAAGATCAAATATGGCTTGACATGGTTATTGTATTTAATGTGACTGTGAGGTTACTTGAGAACAGTATAATATTTATTTACACTGTAGCAATTGTAACAAAGTCAAAAAAGAATCTGTGATTGTATTTCACCTTGCATTTAAATGTAAATATATAAGTATATACTGATATTCAAGTAATTGTTGTAATACAGTATGTAGGTCTTTCCGATTTTTGTTTTTTTTTTCCATTAACCATGAACCTTCCCTAAAACAAAAAGTACTTGGGTCCATGAATTTTTGAATTTACCTTTTGTATTAATAAGGAACTTATGCTGGTCATAAGTTCTATGTTATAGTTTTTACCTGCAGGCAGGTGTGTTTGCTTCATGAATGAATCATCCTACAGTTTTAGCGATTTTTTAAAAAAATACTTTGTTTTTTGTTTGTTTTTTTTATTTACAAGTACCAATAGATTTTAGAAAATAATGCAATACATGTTATACTGCTTACAGGTAATAGTGCTTGTAGATTAGTGGACTTCACAGTGTCACCTTGCATCTCGACTAAATCATATAATGCTTGAAGAGGGAACCTATTTATTGAATATTAAACATAACTGTCTTTAAAACCAACCTTATTTTTATAATGTACCTGATTAATATATGGTATTGTTTCTATTATTAGATCACATAAATTAATAATTATATCTTAAAATATTCTCAAAAAATATTAAGATTTCAATGTATTTTACTGTGGTGTTTAGCTTATATTGGAAAATAGATAATATGTACCCATATAAGGAACCATAATTGAAGTAATTAAATATTCAATAAAACTAGTCAATCCTTTAGAACTTAGTTGCCCAACATGTGAATAACAATCATTATTAAAATCTATTACATGTCTTAAAGAATCCTTGTGATAAATGTTTATATTATTATAAATGTGTTAACTTATCAATAAATATATTTTTCTGTTTCAATTTAAAATATTAGAAAGCTTTATTTTAATGCATAGGTGTGTACATATTTATGTGTAATGTGTATATGTTACTCAATTCTGTATAAACTGTTTATTATGTATGTAGTAATAAATAATGTTAATGTTAAAACGCTTATTTCATTTTCTTTTTTCTTTTTTTTTTTTTTCTATAAATATCAAATACAATTTCTTTTCAACAGTAATTTGTTTTTTCCAAACAAATTATCTTAGCATTTGGATTTCAATTTTCTTGTCACTTACAAAATTATAGCAACAAACAGATTTAACAACAGGTTGGTAGGTCCAGTAACTTGGTAGTTTAATGGGAGGGGTATAAAAGTTTTTTTTAAAGTACATTTAAAATTCCAAATCCAAATACCTCCCTGAAAATCAAGGAATCCGAAAAAAAAAAAAAATTCATTAAATGATCATATTCTATTTTGTGCATCTAAATGTAAAACCGCTTTTCAACAATGGTTAGATGCTAAAGTTTTTTGAGGAGCCATCATCAAGCCCTAATCCAAATTTAGCTGAGAAAATAACTTCTATATTTTTCCAATAAATTTCCCTGTTGGACCACGAAGTTGATACTCTGTAACTTCAACAAGCTCTAGAGCCTTATAAATAGTTGATTTATCATAACAACTAGCACTAATTAATTTGAAGGAAATAAAATAAATAATTTGAAGGTAGTTTTTCAAAGACAAGAATTTGAAATTCAGATTCAATACCCCCAAAAAAAACATACAAACCCATTGAACAAAAGAATTTGAAATTCCTTTTTCCTGTAATCACTGATTTGTTTTTTTCTCTCTTATAGTGTCTTAACAGCGGTGGCAGATTGTAATGATTGTTTTGAAGGTTTCATATAGACAAGTCTGTGGAGGAAATTTATACTTTACATGAAAATAGTATGGTTGAAGAAGATGGTTAGGGATGCAGTCAGATTTAATAAACTGCACATCCGAGTTTAAAAAACCTTTATATATGGAGTGCTGACATTTCAGCCTGTCATGCAGGTCTTCTTTAGGGCTAAAAAACTGAATGTGAACTAAATGATAAAAAAAGGAATAAAAAAGCAAATTAATTCACAAATAATTATTGAAAGAGTTAATTACATAATTTAAAGAATATCAAAATTTTAATTACATAATTGAATATGAAATAGTATTAGTCAAATAAGTTGTTGTTTTTTTCAGCAATCTCGGAAAGGAAGCATGAAGATGAATTTTTGCATACACCTTTATTTTGGTCTTCTAAATAAAAGGTGTGTTTAAAATTACTTTATTATAACTGGGGGTAAATTCATAACAAACATCTCTCTACATAGCGTCTATTTCAACATAGCGTTCACTCTGCTAACAAGATGGCGGGGCAGTGCTACCCACAGAATACAGAATATAATAGAAGCGGGGTAGGTGGGGGGAGATGGCTCCCGGCAAGTTCTTTTTTTTTTTTTTTTTTTTTTTTTTTTTATTCCAAGCCCCTTTGGAGAACTTTTTTGTGCAAGGATATGTAAGTAGAAAGAAAGAAAGATTGATGGTTGGCCTTTTGCTGTATTGAAAAATACATTCTAAGGCCAAACATGAAATGGTGAGTCCTGGAAGTTTAAATGAATCATAATAGTCTTTAATATGGGTGTTGGGCACACCCATTTCTTGAATTTTTTTAATTGAGGTAAGAACTAAACTTTTTTTTTTTTTTTTTTTTTTTCTTCATAGCCCCCTGTATAAAGAAAGACATTGTTTGTGCTCTTTGCATCGAGATGTAAAGAGTTAGAAAGGTAAATGCCTTTTGCTGTAACTGAGTTACATTTTAAGGCCTGTATGAGTGGGTGTGAGCTTGAGGTAGCGGGCGCTATGTCTGCAGAGGTGTTGGGGCACACCTTTTGTTGAAGTCCTTCTGAAAAAAAAACACTAAATCAAAAATTAGTTTTTATGTATAAAAGTTCTGAAATGAAGACAGTCAGACTTGTCTTTTTGCCATCGTACAGGGGGTGGTGCCGGAGTTAGACTATTGAATAGAGGGTTGTTGAGGTGCTGGAGGGAATCAAAAAATTTAATATGCCTCCGCTTTATGTATTCCGGGATAGTAGGGAGTTCAAAGATTTCGTGCAGCTCCGGGGGCTTCTTCTTCTTCCGCAGCGTCGTCGTTCTCACAATTCTTCGAAGGATGGTGTCTTGAAATCCCTGAAGACATCGTCGCGTTCCATCGGAGATATGCGTGAACAGCGGTGCGCCGTAGAGGAGTGCTGGGGCGTAATATTGATTTATAATATGGCTAGTTTTAGCCTGAGAGAGAGTGCCGGGGAGGTGAGGAGGGTGATGGAGTCTATAGGATTTTCTCCTAACTGTTCTGGCTTTTTGATAAACGCTTGTGGGCAGAAAATTTAAGATGGCGGCCAGTTGAACACCTAAATAAAGAATTTTGTTGGAGGGGAGCTAGTTCCATGCCAGCCACGTGGAGCGCTCTCGGCAGTGTCGTTCTCTTCTTTGATTGGTGCGAAAACACTACGCAGTCCGTTTTGGCGGGATTTACTTTAATATTAAGCACAAGTTTGTTCGGCCTGACGTAGTGCTTTCGTAGCATTGAGACTACTGCTGTAGATGGCGATGTCATCGGCATAGGCAGCTACAGCAGACTTGATGTAGTTTTGCCGACTATATCGGCAGTATATATAGAGAATAAGACTGGCGATAGAACTGCTCCCTGCGGGACACCACAGCTGAGGGGGATGGTGCTAGAAAGTTTCCCCACGAACCTTTCACAGTGAGTTCTCTGCCACTCAGAATGAGACTATGATACTATAGAGCTGTTCTGGGCAGTCGAGGTCCATGAGCTGACGACATAGAATGCCGTGAGACACAGAATCGAAAGCCTTTGTACAGTCTATGGAAATCATAGCCGTTGCCGTATTTCTGTTGAAGTTTCGGTTTACCTCAGTTTGAAGCTTCAGTAGATGGTGTTCTGTGCTGAGGTGGGGTTGAAATCCAGCTTGCTCATACGGTATCACTGAGTGTTCTTCGCAAAAGTCTCTGAGATAATTGAGAATAATTTTCTCATAGACCTTTGCGAGGTGAGGCAGTAGGCTGATGGGTCTGTAATGTTCAGGTTTCTCACCGTTGCGACTCGGCTTGAGGAGTGGAAACAAGATGGCACGTTTCCATTGGTCCGGAAAGATTCTCAGTCTCAAGCACGAGTTGTAGAGGGTTCGTGAGGTGGGCGATGCCTCTTCGAGGCAGCTACTTGAGCAAGATGTTCTGTATCCCGTCGTGGCCAGGAGCCTGGTTTCCATTGGATCGCCTCAGGATGGCTTTGAGACGTCTCGGGCTGACAAACATGAAATTGTTGTCCCTGGCCATGGCTGGATACGGAGGTGCATCGGTAGTGCGGGATACAATTTCTTCTTGGTAATACTCCACTAGCAGCTGGGCCTGTTCCGAGGGCATCAGCAATCTGTCACCATCGTGCAGGCGGACACTGGAGCTCTTCTTAGTTGCTGACTTGGTCAGCTTCCAAAATTTTCTGTAGTCAGAGTGTGGCCTGAAGTCTTTCATGCCAGGTCGCCGTCTTCCACTGCCGCATGAGGTTCCTTATCTGGGTGGTGACCGAGTTCAGGGCCATCTTCACTGCTGGATCTCTGGTTCTGGAATGACGGTTCTTCAGTGTCCGCCTGCTCTTGATCAAGGCCATGATGTGGGGTGGGGGTGATCGGGAGGTGGGGGTGAGGAGAGTTCAAGTTTAGACTTGATAGAGTGAGTGTCAGTTAGTGCGTTATCAGTCTTGCTATCAGTTCTTTGTGTTCAATCCTTTGTGTCAAAGTTCTTTGTTCTCAAAGTCTTTGTCCACAAAGCTTTGTTCTTGGGCTTTGTCCCCGGGAATGTTTTAATTGAACTTCTATTATCGTGAAGTGCGTGGTGTCATCCATTAGCTATAATCATGGATCAGCTCAAATGGCGGACATCCCTATTACAGACACGGAGGATGAGGACAAGACTCCGTTTATAGAGGCAAAGTCACGGCGGACGACGCGTAGCTCAAAGAAGAAGGAAGCTGCACCCAAAATCGCCGTCCAAAACAAATTTCAGCCCCTGGATCAACTCGCAGAGGCGGCAGAACCACCGGCAGGAACTCCAAGTAAGTCCAAATCAAATAATGTACCGCCCGTCATAATAACTGAATTACGCCCATTGACAGAAATTCGCCGATTTATGGCCAAAATTAAAATCACTGACTACAGTCTCAATAGACAACGACAGGGTTGGGTTATTTACCTAAACCAAATTAATGATAGACCCCACCTGCTTAGAAATCTAAGCAATACCGACATCCCGCACCACACATTCGCCCTAAGAAACAATGCAGCCAAACCAAATAGGTTTGTCATCAAAACATAGACCTAGGGATAGATATGGAGGAAGTCGCAGAGGACCTCGCACCATTACTGGCGACGGATATTATCCGCCGCCTTCAAAAGACCGACCCAAATGGAGTAAAACTCCCATTATTGCCGATTGTTATAACAGTCCCGGCTGGCATGACAGTAATTAAAGAAAAGGTGCGGTACATCGGGCAATGCCGCTACTCTATAGAGCCATACCGCCCCCGAAAAGATCCCCTGCCACCCCAGTGCTTCCGATGCCAACAATTCGGGCACACCCAGGCGTATTGTGGGCACCAACCAGCTTGTGTTCGGTGTGGCGAGAAGCACCACATCTCACACTGTCCTAGAGCGGGGAAACCTAAGTGTATAAATTGTGAAAAGGAGCATGTGGCTTCGTTCCGCAAATGCCCACATAGGCTAACTCTAGAAAAAATAATGGCAGAGAAAAAAGCCAAGAACAGCCAACCAGCTACTGCGTCTGCACAGCGGACCAATGAGAGACCTCCAACGAGCGCCCCCACTACATCCGTGCCTCGTCCGACCGGTGACGGCCGAAGAGGGACGAGTGCCCCCTCCACCTCCACAACGAAGCCACGCCCCAAAAGACCGGCGACCCAATCAACGGTCTTAGGAAGGAGTTCAAGTTTAGCCTTGATAGAGTGTGTTACAGTGCGTTATCATTTTATCAATCCTTTGTTTAAAAGTCCTTTGTGTCAAAGCTCTTTGTCCTCAAGGTCTTTGTTCACAAAGTCTTTGTTCTCGGGCTTTGTTCCCGAGAATGTTTTAATCTAATTGAACTTTTGTTAAATTACGCGAAGTGTTTGCGTGGTGATTTCATTAATTCACCATGGATCCAGCCCAGTTGGCCAACATCCCATTTACTGACTCGGAAGACGAGACTCCGTTCGAAGAGGTGAAACCACGGCGGACGACACGGAGCCAGAAGAAGAAGGAAGTTGCACCTAAAATCGCCATCCAGAACAAATACCAGGCCTTAAATCAACTCACAGAAGCAGCTGAAAACACAAGTAAGCCAATCATGTACCTCCTATTATCATAACAGAGGCGCGCCCCCATTACTGAGATTCGGTGTTTTTTAGCGAAAATTAAAATCTCCAATTATAGTTTAAAAAATTAAGAAGGGGATGGATGGTGTATTTAGTAAACATAAATGACCGGCCCCATGTCCTCAAGTGCCTAGGGAACACAGACCTCCCTCACCACACGTTTGCAATTAAGCAAACAACCAAAAAGCCCAATAGGTTTATCATTAAAAACATTGATTTGGGAATAAACCTGGACGAGGTTGCTGAAGACCTCACACCGATCCAAGCAACAGACATCAGGCGGTTGCAAAAAACTTCACCTGATGGAAGAAAACTCCCATAATGCCCATTTTAATAACAGCACCAGCAAATGTCACTTTAGCTGAAGTAAAAGAAAAAGTAAGATACATTGCCAAATGCCGGTATACAATAGAACAGTACCGCCCCCGCAAAGAAAACCACCACATATCCCAATGCCCCAGGGAGGGGCATTGCCTATAGGAAGCTACGTGGTTCCCCTTGCAGTTATTACATTTCATCTGCCCTTCATTAGGGCAGCTTTTAATGTTGTGTTCGCCCCACAGCGAACACATGCGGGTTCGTACCCACATTTTATTTGTATGTGGCCAAATTGTTGGCACTTATAGCATTGGGGCGGCAATGAGTTTCTATCCTGGCCTTATAATTTTCGGCCGTAAATAGCACTCTATTAACGTGCCTTAGGTCTTGACGTCTTGCAAGGTGACGCCGGCTGGGAAGGTTACTATTATGGGCGACAGGTCGACCTTTTTCCATCGGGAAGAGTCTTTTGTAGCCTCCTTGCTTTCGTTATGTTCAGGTCTTTAAAGGCCTCGATAACAGTGCTGGTACTGAAAGTTGTTGGCAACCCTTTTAACGTGTAATTGTTAGTTTAGGCTTTTTCGCCTCTGTTAGAGTAGGTGTGGTGGCCTATACCAAAAAGCTGTAGGCCACGAAGGACTTCTGATCTGTCAGAAGCTGATTTTAAGTCTATTTTCACTCCCTTCCTTAATTCGCGAATGAATAGTCGCACACTTTTAATTTTTGTAAATAATTTATTACCTCGTTTAAGGTCCTATCTGCTACGAAGATCGGTGGGCAGGGTGTAGTTGATGCGGTTGTGGTTGATGCGGCTCCTGAAGTTCCTGGGTCCGTCGATGCTTGTTGAAGCGGCGAGAAACTGTTTTGCGTTGTTGTCGGGGGCGTCTTTTTCGGTGTGGTCTTCTTGGCCTTTTGCGCGGCTCTCTGAACTCTCCTTCGTCATCAGAGGGTGGTAGTTGGGCTTTCTGGGCCACGCTGAGAGATTATTTCTCGTGTTAACCATTGTTTAATTAACACTACACTGACAACACTGAACGCGAAAAACTGAACGCGTCCCCGGGAACAAAGGCCCGAGAACAAAGGACTTTTGTACACAAAGGACTTGTGAACACAAAGGACTTGTGAAACAAAGAACTGATAAAAGTGATAACGGCACTGAAAACGACGTGAACACTTTAACAGATACACATGAACTCTCTCGCTCCTCCTCTTTAGAAAGTGCCCTCACAGGCTAGCTTTAGAGAAAATAGTGGCTGATAAAAAAGCCAAAAAACAATCTGGAACAGAGTCCACACAGCGGACCAATGAGAGGCCCCTAACGAGCCCCCCTACTACAGCCCCGCCTCGTCCGACCGGTGATGGCCGAAGAGGGACGAGTGCCCCCTCCACCTCCACTGCCAAGCTAATCCACGCCCCACAAGGCCAACGCACCAATCCACGCCCATGGACTTTCCCCCACTACAGAGATCTCAACCCCCCCCACCAGCAGTACTTCCCCCTCCACCAGCAGTACTTCCCCCTCCACCTCCTCGACAGGGTCAACCCCTACCAGCCCCATCTGCAGCTCATTCTCAATCGAAGCCTCAGCAGATAAACCTACCTCCTGAAGAAGAAGACCATCATCCTCAAGTGACCTTCTCCAGGGACTTTGCTAGGAGTTTTCGCCCTGGCTCTACAAGGAGTTGTGCAGCAGCTTGCGGTGCTGGCAGAACAAATGATGAGTGCAGGCCAACCGACCATGAGAGGCTTCTCCATTCTGAATTTCAACGTTGATGGGCTTTGCCCCAGAATCCACGAGGTCGAAATGCTATTGGCCTTGGTCCAGCCAACTGTTGCTGTCATCACTGACACTAGGTTGCTGGGCCGCCCGCTGCCGCACTTCCAAGGATATTCCGTGGTGACTGACAACTCAGCCGAACTCCATGGGGGTGGAGTTCTCAATTGCCATTCGCCACGGCATACCTTGGAAGAAAAAAATGCCAGCACCGGCGACCACCTCCTGCACTCTTTTAGGCCACCTCACCATCCAGGTCCTTATGAGACAACCAACTCTCATAACGGGAGTCTATCGCAGGCCGCGAGATATCCCTTGTCGACCTGCGTACCCTCCTGGATGCGTGTGCGGCCAAATCCAACCATTGGCTGGTAGGGGATTTTAAACGCCAAGCACAGCCTATGGTATAACAACCAGGTAAACCCCGCTGGTAGAATTCTTGTGAAAACTAACTTCTGTGTAGTGCACCCAAATGCACACACATTCAGAAGCACTATCAACGGGGCTACCTCTACACTGGATCACGAGACAGCCTCACAGAATCACTGGGTGCACAGTAAACGATCTTATCACCTCAGATCACCGCCCAGTGATCTACAACATCGAGGGGGAGAGAGACGACCCAATGCCTGAGAAATTTCTATACCAAGAAGCGGATTGGGCGAAATACAAAATAGAGGTCTGCCATAGGCTGTCTTTGGTGCCGACCCTACACTCTGTGGAGGAAGTGGACAACTACATCGAGACCTTCACTAACATCATCACAGAGGCTGCCCGTTTCTTCCATACCAACTTTCCGTCCTTCTCCTCCATCCCTCCGTAAACCTCCTCCTCACATCATGTCCCTCATCTCGAGTAGGCGGAACCTGAAGAACAGATGGTACAGAACCAAAGATCCGGACATCAAGCGAGCCCTCAACGCCCTCACTACGCAAATCAAGAACCTGCTCCGCCAATGGAAAACCTCCATCTGGCAGGACAAGCTGAGGGCAACTCACGGCGACTACCGGAAATTTTGGAAACTGACCAGATCTGCTGTGAAGAAGACCTCCGCAATCCGCCTACACGATGGGGACAAGCTCCTGACACCCAAAGAACAGGCGGAGCTGCTAGCAAACTACTATCGGCAGGACATCACCAACCGGACTGTCGACACAGAACCCCACCCGGCCATGACCAAAGATAACAACTTTATGTTTGTCAGCCCCAAACAACTAAAAGCCATTCTCAGGCGAACAAAGGGTAACCGAGCACCTGGTCATGACGGGATACAAACCGTATTGCTAAAGCAGCTCCCCCGTAAAGGAATAGCTCACCTCACGGGCCTGTACAACGCCTGCCTGCGGCTGAGATATTTCCCAGAGACGTGGAAACACGCCATCTTATATCCTCTTCTCAAGCCGCCCAAGAATGGAGACAAGCCAGAACATTACCGGCCAATCAGCCTGTTGCCCCACCTCGGAAAAGTCTACGAGAAAATTGTTCACAATTATCTACGAGACTTTTGCGAGGAACATTCAGTGATTCCTTTTGAACAAACAGGATTCCAGGCACGTCTCAGTACCGAACACCACCTTATGAAGCTCCAAACTGAGGCGTGCACCAACTTCAACAGGAACACTGCAACAGCGCTGATCTCCATAGATTGCACAAAGGCATTCGATTCCGTCTCACATGGAATCCTATGTCGGAAACTAGAAGATCTTGAATGCCCCGAGCAACTCTATGGAGTCATCTCCTCCTTCCTGAGCGGGAGAAGTCTCGCAGTACAGGTCCGTGCAGAAACTTCATCAATAATTCCCCTCACCTGCGGTGTGCCCCAAGGTGCGGTGCTATCGCCGGTCCTATTCAACATTTATACTGCTGATGTTGTTGGCAATAACTACCGCAAGGCGTCCATTGCAGCTTTCGCCGATGACATAGCCATCACCAGCAGTAGTATAAATCCCACGCGAGCACTACGTCAGGCCGAATCAGTCTGCGAAGAGATAATTCAACGGCTGGATTCAATCAACATCCAAGTGAATCCAGCAAAAACGGACTGCGTAGTGTTCGCACAAGTCAGCAAAAAGAGGGCGACATTACCAAAATCTCTCAGGGTGGCAAACACCACCATTGCCCCCTCAAACTCTATAGTCTATCTGGGCATCACCCTAGATAGAGGCCTCAAATTTTCCACCCACTGTTATAGGACACACCGCAAGGTGAGAACAAGAGCCCGACGCCTCCATCACCTCCTTTCCTCTCCCGCCCTTTCCCTCCGGCTCAAGATGTGTATATATAAAAGCATCTTGAGACCGGCTCTCCTATACGGCGCACCTCTACTTACAGGCATTTCAGATGGAACCACCAGGCTTCTTCAGCGATTCCAGGACTCGATGCTCAGGAAGATCGTCAGAACAACCTCTCTGAAGAAAACAAAGCCCCGGCTCTGCATGACTTCTTCGACCTCCCGACGATCCCCGAGCTCATCCGAAGACGCCATATCAAGTTCCTGGACTCGCTGCAGTTCCTGACCAATCCCCTCTTCAGTACCATTACTCCAGCGCCACCTCCCGTCCGTTGGCAGAAAACATTCACCTGACAAAAGTGAACTCAGCTCAGAACGGACGGACCGTAATGAAGACACCAAAACAGCCAATCAGGTCAGTGATGTGCTTCCAGCCAGTAAAGTCAGTGATGTGACTATAGACATCTCAAGTTTTTTATTTAGTGTTAGTTTTAGTTTTTAGATTTTAGTTTTATCTTATTGAACTCAAGAATTGGGTGTGCCCCAACACCCATATTAAAGACTATTATGATTCATTTAAACTTCCAGGACTCACCATTTCATGTTTGGCCTTAGAATGTATTTTTAAATACAGCAAAAGGCCAACTATCAATCTTTCTTTCTTTCTACTTACATATCCTTGCACAAAAATTCTCCAAAGGGCTTGGAATAAAAAAAAAAAAAAAAAAAAAAATTTCCCCCCAGCTACCGAATTGGTATCACAATTTCCCCCTCCACCGAAATTAGTACTTCCCCTTCCACCTCCTCGACCAGGGTCAACAGGCATGACCCTGCTACTCGAGTAGGCGGAACCTCCTTTGCAACTAGATGGTACAGAACCAAAGATCCGGTACTTCATGGCGTTAGCCCTCGTAGAAGATTTACGCAAATCAAGACCTGCTCCTCCGCCAATGGCAAAACCTCCCAGGAGGCAGGACAAGCTGAGCCGGCAACTCACGGCGACTACCGGAAATTTTGGAAACTGACCAGATCTGCAGTGAAGAAGACCGTGCAATGAAGAACGCGATCCGGCCTCCTACACGATGGGGTGGCAAGCTCAACCTGACACCCAAAGAACATGGCCGGAGCATGCTAGTCCAAACTACTACGGCTTATTGAACATGTACCAACCGTACTGTCCGAAATGCCCGAACCCTGCCCGGCCATGAGCCTCCTCCAGAGATAACAACTTCATGTCTCATCAGCCCCAAACAGCTAAAGGCTATCCTAAGGCGGAGAAATTTTCCAGCAGCCCGCCCGACCCGCGAAGATTTCAGTTTCTCACAAGCATCAGGCGGAGCGGCCCCACGAAGAAAATCCGGTGCTACCACCACCACTAACACTCAACTCACACGGGCCTCTCAGCCAGTACAAATAAATTTGCCACCACCTGAACCAGACCAGACGGACAACACCACCAACGTGCTCCTCGGCAGGCTTCTCAACCGCATGGACGCCATGATGGAAATGATGACTTCTATGATGCGTCTCATGACCAGGGTGATTGAGAAACTCGATGATTGATGAGACTGTAGTCAACTTCAATGTCAGAGGCTTGCGTACATCGCAAGCCGAACTAGAGGTCCTACTTCTACAATATCGACCAGCGGTGGTGGCACTGACAGACATCATGACCCCCTCAACATACAGACTCCACTTCACGGACTACACCACCTACAGGGAAAATGTACAGGGATTACAGGCAGTCGCCATCCTAGTGAGAAGAGACATTCCATCAAGACTCAGACCGAACCCCGTGGATTCTGGCGAGGGCTGCCATATAATCACAGTTGACGTGCGACTGAGAAATCGGTACACGTTCAGCTGTGTCTATAAAAGACCTCGGGCCAACTACACGCCTGTTCGCAACCTGTTGCTTCATGCACAGGCCCGCAGCAGGTATGTTGTTCTGGGGGATTTAAATGCTCGTCATACGAGCTGGTTATGCCCTTACAACAATCCACTGGGTTCCGTCATCACGAAGACGCGGCTCTCTGTGTTCCACCCAGGCGTACATACTTTCAGACACAGCTCCAACGGACATACATCGACACTGGACTTACTCCTCACCAGGGACATGCACACTGTCACTGAATGCCGAGCCCTGCCTTTCTGTAACTCCGACCACCGCCCAGTGCTATACACATTTGAAGGGACCCCGGCCACACCACCTGCCACTAAGTACCTTCTGCACGAGGCGGACTGGAAGGGCTACAGAGCCAGGATACAGGAAATACTCCCATCAGTGACACCGTGCCTGACCCCTGGTGAGATAGACACAGCAGTGGAGACCATCACCACCTCTATCCTTGACGCTGCCGACCTCCACATCCCTAAGTTCAGCCCCCGACCCAACAACCAACGGACCCCCCCACCGCACGTCTTGGCCCTGATCGGACAGAGGAACAATCTCCGGAACATCTTCTGGCGTACTCGGGATTACAGCCTCAAGCCTGCTATCAACGCCATGACCCGGCAAATCGCCAGGCTCATGAGTGATTGGAAGACGGCTTTGTGGCATGACCGGCTGCGGCGGACCCATAACGACCACAGGCAGTTCTGGAGATTGGTCCAAACCTTCGTCAACAAAAGGCGTGCGGTTTTCCTCACTGACGGTGACCAGCTTCTCACACCCGCTGAACAGGCTGAACAACTAGCCAGAGATTACCTAGTAAAGGACGCTGAGAGGACGGCGGATGCGCCGCTGCCACCCCACGGACCACTACCGAGCCCTAACGAGACGCCCATCTTCTCCACCTACAAGGCTCTTGAGTCCGTTCTCCATCGCTTGAAAGGGAAAAAAGCGTCCGGACTGGACGGCATCCCGTCAACTTTGCTGAAAATGCTTCCTAGGAAGGGTAAAGCCTTCCTACTAAACATTTTCAACTCATGCTTCCGGTTGGCTTATTTCCCCTCGGTATGGAAGCGGGCTGTAGTGGTCCCTCTCTTAAAACCCAAGAGAACCGGCAACGTAGCGGAACATTACCGTCCAATCAGCCTCCTCTCTCACATCAGCAAGGTGTTTGAAAGACTGGCTCACTACCATATCCTCGACCACTGTCGCCGTGAAGAAGTTATTCCACCTGAACAGACCGGCTTCCAGCGAGGTGTTGCCTGCGAACACCATCTGGTTAAATTACAGGCCTATACCATCGAACAGATGCATAGGAACAAAGCCACCGCGCTCATCTCGCTGGATTGCACACAAGCCTTCGATTGTGTCTCGCATCCCCTACTGCTCCGCCGACTGGAAGATTACAGGTTCCCCGCCGCTCTATGCCGACTGATCAGAAGCTACCTTAGTGGAAGATCTTTCGTCGTACGAGTCGGTGAGAGTCTGTCTCAACCAGTCCCCACCACCTGCGGTGTACCACAGGGATCAGTACTTGGACCAATCCTGTTCAATATCTTCACGGCTCCAGTGGTCTCCATCAAACACCCCGAGGCGGTAGTTGCTGCTTACGCAGACGACGTCGCCGTCTACGCCTCCAGCCTAAACCCTAGCCGAGCACTCGACATGGCCCAGAGGGCAACCTCCACCATTGTCGAGGCTCTAAACACCTGCGGCATCAAGGTTAACCCCAAGAAGACTGATGCTATTGTGATGTCCTTTTCCAAAGGCAAGAGGTCCCGCGGACTACCAAAGAACTTCACAGTAGATAATGTTGAGCAACCTATATCCAGCTCCATCCTATATCTTGGGGTCAACATTGACCGCATCTGACCTTCTCCACCCACGTGAAGAGTAGAATCAAACAGGCTAGGGCGAAGACCTACCGCCTCTATCATCTCCTGACCTCTCCCCAGCTATCCCTCCGCCTCAAGCTCCAGATTTACAAGTCCATAATCAGACCCACCCTACTCCATGGAGCCCCACTGCTGCACCACATGTACAAAAGTACACTAAATGCCATCCAGACGTTCCAGAACTCCGTCCTCCGGCGAATCGTCCGTGGTACCAACCTGCAGAGGTCTAGGAACAGTCACATCCTCGAACAGCTGAGGATGCCTTCCATCCCGACATACATCGGTCGCCGGCACGTCAAGTTCTTTGACGGGCTGAAGGACTGTTCCAACCCTCTGTTCAGGGACATAGCCCCGCCTCCCAGGCCTGGGAGGTGGCAAGGTTTGACCCCCTTAGCGGACGTACTCGCCGAGGGAAGGGGTTCAGCCTCAACAGACTGACCCGTTAGCACCACCACCGCCAGCAGAGTGACTCCTCCTCGCTCATCATAGAAGTCAGAACGACCATCCGTCAACATAGTGGATCGAGCAGCTGCCGAGGACACCCGTCTTCAAATGCCGGAAGGCAATATAAGATCCCAATCCCTGAATTCCTTAATTTCCTTGTACATATTAAAAATAAAATGGAGGACTGAGAAAAAAAAAAAAAAAAAAAAAAAAAAAAAAAAAAAAAAAAAAAAAAAAAAAAAAAAAAAAAAAAAAAAAAAAAAAAAAAAAAAAAAAAAAAAAAAAAAATGTGATGGGAGCGAGCGAGCAGCAGCGAGCAGCATTCGAGCCCTAGACGTGGACCAGTTCACATCACCTAGAGCTCCGGACTTTCTACAGCCTGCATTTTTCTACTCATCATCTGACTGTGGCCTGGACCCCCGGTTTTCACCTCACTTTCAGGCCTCCCCTGCACAGAAGATAGATAGGACTACGAAGGGCTTGGTGACCAGCCACATGGCGTCCTCCAATATGGAGTACGTGGGAGTCCACTGAAGACAATGCGGACCAATCAGGTGCGAGCAATGACAAGCGCGCCCTAGCGGAGGGTTTTCAACCAGCCCCCAAGAAACTCACCTTCAGGCCTCGACCTGAAGCTATAAGGCCACCCGTCACTACACAGAACAGATTCGAAAACCTGACACCAGAGGTCACTGAGGCTCCACGAGCTAGACTCCCAGCGCCAATCATCATATCGCCTCCTATTTCACTCACAGACCTAAGAGTAAAACTGAGACAAATTGGTATCACCAATTTCTCAGCCAATAACTCCAAAAATGAAACCCGCTTGTACCTCAATACGGAAATGGATCACGGGAAGGCCACATTACTACTGCGATCAGATCAGGGAGTGCAATTTCACTCCTTCGCTCCAAGGGGAACACAAAGGTCTAGAAAATACGTTCTACACGGCTATGATTTAGATCACGACATCGAAGACTTAGCCGAGGAGCTGAAGGAGAGGCTTCCCGGCTTCATCATGGCTAGAAGACTGACCAGGAGGGTAGGAAACGCCGACCCGTACCCCGTTGAGGGTATACAAGTAATTGTGGCCCCCACGACAAAACTTGAAGACATCCAGAAACTAAGGGTCGTAAACAATATTCGATTCAGGGCCTCTGTCTTCAAAGAGGATGGTGGACCTGTACAATGTCGCCAGTGCCAACAGTTCGGCCACACGATGAAATATTGTGGCCGTACATGCAGATGTCCCTGGTGCGGTGGCCCACACCTTATTGAACAGTGCCCTCGACGACAAGTCGCTGAGCCAAAATGCCCCAACTGTCAGGGGTCTCACCCAGCCTCCTCAAGGGACTGCCCACATCGGCAAACTCTCCTTGCCCAAAGGAGACAGAAGACGACGGCGACACCAGCAACTGCCCCAGCACCTGCACCGGAAGTCAACGAGAGAAATTTTCCAGCAGCCCGCCCGACCCGCGAAGATTTCAGTTTCTCACAAGCATCAGGCGGAGCGGCCCCACGAAGAAAATCCGGTGCTACCACCACCACTAACACTCAACTCACACGGGCCTCTCAGCCAGTACAAATAAATTTGCCACCACCTGAACCAGACCAGACGGACAACACCACCAACGTGCTCCTCGGCAGGCTTCTCAACCGCATGGACGCCATGATGGAAATGATGACTTCTATGATGCGTCTCATGACCAGGGTGATTGAGAAACTCGATGATTGATGAGACTGTAGTCAACTTCAATGTCAGAGGCTTGCGTACATCGCAAGCCGAACTAGAGGTCCTACTTCTACAATATCGACCAGCGGTGGTGGCACTGACAGACATCATGACCCCCTCAACATACAGACTCCACTTCACGGACTACACCACCTACAGGGAAAATGTACAGGGATTACAGGCAGTCGCCATCCTAGTGAGAAGAGACATTCCATCAAGACTCAGACCGAACCCCGTGGATTCTGGCGAGGGCTGCCATATAATCACAGTTGACGTGCGACTGAGAAATCGGTACACGTTCAGCTGTGTCTATAAAAGACCTCGGGCCAACTACACGCCTGTTCGCAACCTGTTGCTTCATGCACAGGCCCGCAGCAGGTATGTTGTTCTGGGGGATTTAAATGCTCGTCATACGAGCTGGTTATGCCCTTACAACAATCCACTGGGTTCCGTCATCACGAAGACGCGGCTCTCTGTGTTCCACCCAGGCGTACATACTTTCAGACACAGCTCCAACGGACATACATCGACACTGGACTTACTCCTCACCAGGGACATGCACACTGTCACTGAATGCCGAGCCCTGCCTTTCTGTAACTCCGACCACCGCCCAGTGCTATACACATTTGAAGGGACCCCGGCCACACCACCTGCCACTAAGTACCTTCTGCACGAGGCGGACTGGAAGGGCTACAGAGCCAGGATACAGGAAATACTCCCATCAGTGACACCGTGCCTGACCCCTGGTGAGATAGACACAGCAGTGGAGACCATCACCACCTCTATCCTTGACGCTGCCGACCTCCACATCCCTAAGTTCAGCCCCCGACCCAACAACCAACGGACCCCCCCACCGCACGTCTTGGCCCTGATCGGACAGAGGAACAATCTCCGGAACATCTTCTGGCGTACTCGGGATTACAGCCTCAAGCCTGCTATCAACGCCATGACCCGGCAAATCGCCAGGCTCATGAGTGATTGGAAGACGGCTTTGTGGCATGACCGGCTGCGGCGGACCCATAACGACCACAGGCAGTTCTGGAGATTGGTCCAAACCTTCGTCAACAAAAGGCGTGCGGTTTTCCTCACTGACGGTGACCAGCTTCTCACACCCGCTGAACAGGCTGAACAACTAGCCAGAGATTACCTAGTAAAGGACGCTGAGAGGACGGCGGATGCGCCGCTGCCACCCCACGGACCACTACCGAGCCCTAACGAGACGCCCATCTTCTCCACCTACAAGGCTCTTGAGTCCGTTCTCCATCGCTTGAAAGGGAAGAAAGCGTCCGGACTGGACGGCATCCCGTCAACTTTGCTGAAAATGCTTCCTAGGAAGGGTAAAGCCTTCCTACTAAACATTTTCAACTCATGCTTCCGGTTGGCTTATTTCCCCTCGGTATGGAAGCGGGCTGTAGTGGTCCCTCTCTTAAAACCCAAGAGAACCGGCAACGTAGCGGAACATTACCGTCCAATCAGCCTCCTCTCTCACATCAGCAAGGTGTTTGAAAGACTGGCTCACTACCATATCCTCGACCACTGTCGCCGTGAAGAAGTTATTCCACCTGAACAGACCGGCTTCCAGCGAGGTGTTGCCTGCGAACAC
Organism: Euschistus heros; assembly: GCA_003667255.2. Taxonomy (NCBI): domain Eukaryota; kingdom Metazoa; phylum Arthropoda; class Insecta; order Hemiptera; family Pentatomidae; genus Euschistus; species Euschistus heros. The sequence goes on from RCWM02001407.1 coordinate 28,357, forward strand.
CATCTGGTTAAATTACAGGCCTATACCATCGAACAGATGCATAGGAACAAAGCCACCGCGCTCATCTCGCTGGATTGCACACAAGCCTTCGATTGTGTCTCGCATCCCCTACTGCTCCGCCGACTGGAAGATTACAGGTTCCCCGCCGCTCTATGCCGACTGATCAGAAGCTACCTTAGTGGAAGATCTTTCGTCGTACGAGTCGGTGAGAGTCTGTCTCAACCAGTCCCCACCACCTGCGGTGTACCACAGGGATCAGTACTTGGACCAATCCTGTTCAATATCTTCACGGCTCCAGTGGTCTCCATCAAACACCCCGAGGCGGTAGTTGCTGCTTACGCAGACGACGTCGCCGTCTACGCCTCCAGCCTAAACCCTAGCCGAGCACTCGACATGGCCCAGAGGGCAACCTCCACCATTGTCGAGGCTCTAAACACCTGCGGCATCAAGGTTAACCCCAAGAAGACTGATGCTATTGTGATGTCCTTTTCCAAAGGCAAGAGGTCCCGTGGACTACCAAAGAACTTCACAGTAGATAATGTTGAGCAACCTATATCCAGCTCCATCCTATATCTTGGGGTCAACATTGACCGGCATCTGACCTTCTCCACCCACGTGAAGAGTAGAATCAAACAGGCTAGGGCGAAGACCTACCGCCTCTATCATCTCCTGACCTCTCCCCAGCTATCCCTCCGCCTCAAGCTCCAGATTTACAAGTCCATAATCAGACCCACCCTACTCCATGGAGCCCCACTGCTGCACCACATGTACAAAAGTACACTAAATGCCATCCAGACGTTCCAGAACTCCGTCCTCCGGCGAATCGTCCGTGGTACCAACCTGCAGAGGTCTAGGAACAGTCACATCCTCGAACAGCTGAGGATGCCTTCCATCCCGACATACATCGGTCGCCGGCACGTCAAGTTCTTTGACGGGCTGAAGGACTGTTCCAACCCTCTGTTCAGGGACATAGCCCCGCCTCCCAGGCCTGGGAGGTGGCAAGGTTTGACCCCCTTAGCGGACGTACTCGCCGAGGGAAGGGGTTCAGCCTCAACAGACTGACCCGTTAGCACCACCACCGCCAGCAGAGTGACTCCTCCTCGCTCATCATAGAAGTCAGAACGACCATCCGTCAACATAGTGGATCGAGCAGCTGCCGAGGACACCCGTCTTCAAATGCCGGAAGGCAATATAAGATCCCAATCCCTGAATTCCTTAATTTCCTTGTACATATTAAAAATAAAATGGAGGACTGAAAAAAAAAAAAAAAAAAAAAAAAAAAAAAAAAAAAAAAAAAAAAAAAAAAAAAAAAAAAAAAAAAAAAAAAAAAAAAAAAAAAAAAAAAAAAAAAAAAAAAAAAAAAAAAAAAAAAAAAAAAAAAAAAAAAAAAAAAAAAAAAAAAAAAAAAAAGATGTCGGGAGCAGTCGAATATCGTTCTCTAACCGGCAAAGATGACTGGACGTGGCAAGGGTGGTAAGGGTTTGGGTAAAGGAGGAGCCAAGAGGCACAGAAAAGTTCTCCGTGACAACATCCAAGGTATCACCAAACCCGCCATCAGAAGGTTGGCCAGGCGAGGAGGTGTGAAGCGTATATCGGGCCTCATCTATGAGGAGACTAGAGGCGTGCTGAAGGTGTTCCTGGAAAACGTCATCCGTGACGCAGTTACTTACACAGAACACGCTAAGAGGAAGACCGTTACCGCCATGGACGTCGTCTACGCTCTCAAGAGGCAGGGTCGTACTCTGTACGGTTTCGGCGGTTAAGTTCTTACGTCGTCGTGTGTACCTGGTGACCGGGGGAAAGTTTCAACGGCCCTTTTCAGGGCCACCAAACAGTAATACCGACTTTCTTAACAGTTAACCACTGAAAGTATGATGCTTATTCAACCTGCAGAACCGAAGTATTTTCAGGGAATAATCCACCCTCGGAAAACTCACTCGTAAAATTGATTTTTTTTTTTTTTTTAAATGTATGTATATTTAGTTTCCAAGCAGAGTGGAACGCACATAAAGAATAAAATGAAATAAAAAAACAAAAATTAAAAAAAAAAAAAAAAGCTATTATTAACGATAATAAGAGGATCACAAGACAATGACAAACATCGCCAGGCAATGATTACCTTCCCAACTGCATATCTACTACGAAAGAATATATGGCGGATGATGAGACAGAGAACTCAATATAAAGGGGGAATTAGGGATTCCACGAAAGGGTAAGGCGTCCTAATGCCATAGTTCCTAGAACCGGATGTGTCAGGGAATCACCGACAAACGGGCGGTTAGATCAAAGTGTCAGATCAACTTGGGTGTTTCTCAAACGAACCTGTATTACGTCTCATCCATTGTCGGCGCTTAATCCTTTGTAGATGACTTACCCTTTGTCGGCGTCTTACCCTTTGTCGGCGTCTTATTTATCCTTTGCCTTTCTCTTATCCTCCATTCCATTATATTTTACCAAATATAAGGAATAATATATAAAACTAAGGAAATAAATAAAGCAAAATAAAATTAGCGGTGGTGGAAGGGGAGGGGGAAGAGAAATAGTTAATACAAAAAAAAGATTTCAATTAAACGATTTCATAATTCATACTAAAGAGCTTACTGACATTCAAAATGATGATGTACGAGGACACACTAAAGGCAAAACAGAAGGCAAATCTGATACACCCATGTTGATTGGCGGAACGCCCTCCCCACCCTTCTGGTTCTACCTATATAACGACGTACATCAAAAATGGCCACGATAGTTCTGTAAGATGGCCCGTACTAAGCAGACCGCTAGGAAATCGACAGGAGGCAAAGCTCCGAGGAAGCAGCTGGCCACCAAAGCTGCCAGGAAGAGCGCTCCGGCGACTGGAGGAGTCAAGAAACCTCACAGATACAGGCCCGGTACCGTCGCTCTCAGAGAAATTAGAAGGTACCAGAAGAGTACCGAGTTGCTCATTAGGAAACTCCCGTTCCAGAGGTTGGTGAGGGAGATCGCCCAGGACTTCAAGACAGACCTGAGGTTCCAGAGCTCGGCCGTCATGGCCCTCCAGGAGGCTAGCGAAGCCTACCTCGTAGGTCTCTTCGAGGATACCAACTTGTGCGCAATTCACGCCAAGAGGGTCACCATCATGCCAAAGGATATCCAGTTGGCTCGCCGTATCCGCGGAGAACGAGCTTAAGGGCTGTCCGCAACCTGCCGTAGTTTCAACGGCCCTTTTCAGGGCCACAAAATCCGCTTTGACCACTTTCTCGAATCCGATTCCTTCATCGCAAAACAATTAGTTGCCAACTATCATCACTTGTATGGTGTACCGGTCCAGCCCACCCCTCTCTTGAATAAATTCATGTGACAGACCGGGACGGAACGATATTAATTAATGATTTATTTGTGTAATGCGCCAATTAGGAAAGATCGATCTTCGTAATTAAAACAGAAGTTAATTAAAGGAGCTTCTTTAAATTAGCACCAGACGGTGCTGGCGTTGAGCGAATGCGCATGAACAAAGAGCGCACGGCGAGTTGACATACGCATGATACTCTAGAATAATCGGATCAATATAGCGTGATATTAAAATATGTAACTTTTATGGAAACTAGTTTAAGAGTTGTGTTGTTACTTAAAAATGTAGGAGAAGAAAACAAATCAGAAGGCACTCTACAAAACACAAGAACAGTAAGGTTCGGCTCTTACTGGATAAGGACTGACAAATTACTTACGCCATAAAAGGAAAGTAGGATAGGTACCTGCAGGCAAAAGGACATACCTTCAGGGTTTTCCCCAGTGAGCCCCACGAGTTATTGGTAGCCCCCCCCCCCCCCCCCCCTCCAACCAGTAATGGGATTTACCTGGGAAACCCGTATGTTATTTCCGTTTACCTCTTATCAACCCCACCCCTTCTTCCTTGTACCACAACCACAATATTTTTCAGCTTTCATACAGGAAAAACCCTTATATTTAATTTGAAGGCACAATAAACTGAAATCCCATCGGTAAGTAACCTTCCGCAGGAAGTGGAAAACGAGACCGGAAAAACACTAAGTTTGAAATTGGGATAGCCACGCCCCCATGAACGGGAGGGGGTAATTCGCGGGCTTTATGCAAGTTGTGTCTTCCGCCACAAGACTGCGCTGCCTACTATGCCACGATTGGCCCGCTCCCCTCACCACGCATCGGAATAAAATAACACGCAACAGAGTCGGCCGGCACTACTTTGGTCTCAGCTGACGATCAGTCAACATGCCACCCAAAGCGAGCGGTAAAGCCATGAAGAAGGCCGGGAAGGCTCAGAAGA